>VZTZ01045545.1:105630-211478 GCA_013400955.1 Drymodes brunneopygia | reverse complement strand
ATTATAAATTATTAAATAATTTAAAAGAAATAATTTAAAATAGTTCAACATGAAAAAAGTACCCAACTACTTCACTCTTTCAATTCTTTTTTATGAAAATACTGTGTCACTGTGCTCAAGTAACAGACTTAGCAGATCTTGGTGGGTACTTCTTAGATGTGGTACAGTCTACTTTGCATTAATAATTTTTACATGCAGGGGAGTACATTTTTTTGTATCATGACACTTTTTTTCCCCTTAGTTTGTGTAAGCAGACTGATGCTGGACAAAAATAGTGGGCAACTGCATTACATGGAAATACTTTAACCATTTTGTATAATGTCCTTCATCCTGCTTTGAAGGCAGTTCAGTTGGTAGTGTGATAGCAACCAGTAGCTCATGATCAAATCAAACTGTTGCAAATACTTTTTTCAACTCAAATACCATATGATTAAAACATAAATTTAACTTCTAATTTCAGGAAATACCCAGAACATGTTCAAAGACATGGAGAGATCTTAGGACTTTTTTGTTAATCATTTCTCTGTTCTTCAGTTTCTATTTCAAAGGAAGAATCATAAATACATAGATTGGCATTTGCATGCCTTGTTAATAGGTTACATTCTGTTTCCATAATTAATTAATAGTTAATAATTGCCAAAAGCAGTAGAAGTGCGGTTCAAAAAAAATGATAAGTTCATCAAGAAATGCATTTAGTACTAGCTGGTAGGAAAAATACAAACATATGCCTAAAATGCTAAATGCTGCTTAAAAGTGTAAGTATCTGAATTCTGTGCCTTGAACCCTCTTCCTATTGTTATTTAAGAGAAGAAAATATGGATTACTATTTTCTTCTGTGAAAAAAAAACCAGGAATAATTACTTTGATGGGACTCATTACTTTCTCAAAACTCTGGATGCTAGAGTAATTTCATGATTTCAGAGGTGGAAAGATTTACCTTTTTAAAATTTTATTTCTCACTTAGGCATCTGAAGCGTCCTTTAAGATCTTTGCCATCCCATTTTTTGTTATATTACTTATATAAAATTATTTACTTTTTTATTGCTTTTGTGGTGGTTCTGTCTCTGTGGTGTTCAGTGTACTGTGTGCTCTTCACTCTGTGTGTTTTGTGGTGACTCAAGCGTAGTGCATGGAGTTTTGCTCACGTGGCTTGCAACGTTTGTGTGTGCTTGTAGTTACATTGTTCATCACAGTAGCTGTTCCAATTGTTAATCATCTCTGTTTTTGATGTTGTAAAGATTGTGAGGAAAAACATCAAACCCCACCTGTTAATGGGCGAAAAGGCAAGTTGATTATGATATTGCTTATGAATTGTGGGTGCTTGAGAAATTGCATTTATTTTTTGCTGCATGTGTGTGTGTTGCTTAGTTCCACTAGCTCAAAATTAGTGAGTTCACATATGTTCAATTTCAGTGTGTTGTTTTACTTCTTGGATGTAATTATTTTCCACTGAAGTTTAAAAGTATTTCTTGGAATCAAAAACTCCAGAGGTTTATGGTTTTGCAGCTAACTGTATTACTGAAGATAGAGTTTACGCTAGGCAGATATGTGATCAGGTTGGCTGTGGAGAGCTAAGGGGATACTATCTGTATTTCTTCTCATTTTGGAATTCCTAGTCTGCCTTGCCCTAAGAGGCCAGGTACAGTTTGCAGACACCTGCAAAATTATCTGCATTGTCTTCCACTTTTTACCAGGTCTATATTATTTTACATCACTTGTATGTATATATTACAAGCTTGGCACATTTTAATGTGACTAGAAAAAATTGACCATTTTAATTATCATATGCTTCTAGAGAAAGGCTTATGTTACTAGCAATCATTTCTATTGTCTAGTTTGTATTATGTTTGATGTTCTCTTTCAAATGCCATAGAAATAAGCCTAAATCAAAGCAATGAAATGTTAACATGGAGATTTAGGTTTCTTATCTAAAAAATAGAACAAGAAAGTTGCAATGAACAGCCATAGCTTACTTTGAAGTTTTATTTGAGGTCACACTTCTAAATTGCTTTGAAAATTTTTAAGAAATATGTTACCACTTTTCCATGTTCTTCTAAGACATTACTACATTCAGATTGTGTGTAATTGATGTCTTCTGACAGTGAATGAAATATAAACTAGGTAGTGTCTTGGATTTATTAAAATTTGGGTATTCACTCCTCCAGTTCCATCTCTACCAGGAGCCTACAAGGGGTATAGACTCAGTTACACTGGTATGGACCATTCCTAGCTGTCTATTCTCCAGAAAAACTTAGCAGAGGGAATACAGATATCAGGAGAGCAGGGATTCTGTTTTGCCTGTGCTAGTTCTGGGAAAGAAAACCACACCATTTTTAATGTCTCTTATTATCAAGAGTAGACAAGACCAAATGGTGTGCCTTTGCAGAGAAGGTGCCCTGTCACCAGCCTGTCAGAGCAGTGCACAGGGTCATCTTGCTTGCTGTGGTGGCTGTGCCAGCACAGTCCTCAATGAATTCAAATACTGGGTGTCTGCTGCTGTAACTGTAATCCATGCTACTTACCAGACAGCTCAGTGTCATACTTTTAAAATCTAAATTCCGATCATAGTAAGATTAGAGGCTTTTGCCACTGACCTGACAAAGCTGACAAAACAATAAAGAGTGATTTAGTCAGGCTAAAGTTGGTTTTATTCTTGGTTTATCTTCCACTCCTTCAACAAAACCAATATTTTATACACTTATAGAGCCTGAAAAATGTACATTGCACACTAAACTAATACTACCAATCTCTATTTAGATAGTTTGTTTCATACTTTTATTAAGTTCTCTAAGGTGTCCATTTTATGTTTTAGAAGTTTCTTCTGCAGAGCTCTTACTCTCCTAAAGAATGATCAGTGCCTGATATTCAATTTCAAATATTTATTACCAAAACTGTCATCCCTTTCCAGTCTTCCTCAGGTCTTTTGCATTTCTCTGTCGTGTATTTTGTATGACATCTTTTGATCATTTGAGTTTGTGAGAAAAGGATGCAGGTAATTCTGCCCTTTACTGTCTTAATTTAGGGTACATAGAAGATGATGTAGTTACCAAAGCAAAATTTTAAGTGTGTCATGTTCCCCCACTCTTTAGAATATTTTATGGGAGTACACTACAGCTTTGTCTATATTATGGGAATCAGGAATGCTTTGCAGTTCTCATCTCCCAGACTGAGAAGTGTCTGGAGCATACCTGTGTCTTGAGTTTATAGCAAGACAAGACCCAAGTCTCTGAGTCCTGCTCTTTCTGTGCACTCTGGTTTCCACATGCATGGGAGTCCTACCACTCTGTGAGCAGTCTGGATGCCTGAAGGAATAGAACGGAAACTATGCTGTATTCCAGATTATTCTAAACTGTTGCACAGTTTGGACACAATCTAAAGAATTTAGGTGACTGAAGGGCAAACTAGGCAGAATAAAGGGGCTCCAGTCAAAGAAGTGATGGCAGATGGACCTCCTTAACTGACTTGCAGAAGTAGTGTTCAAATATACTTTTTTGAAAAACAAGCAGGCCAGAGGGCATTCTTACCTTGATGACTGACCTGAGCATCTTTTTCCATCTAAGACTACTTGGATTTGTGGAAATGGGGCCTACACTTTGCCTGAGCTACTGAACATGACTGCTGTGAGACTCCTGTGTGCTTTCTCTTCCTTTGGCTTACTGAGTCTAAACTTCACTAAGAGACCACAACAGCTTCTGAATTTCGCATAAGAAATGATACTGGATGTGTTTTATGTGGGCTGTGAGAATACTTAACATATTCCTATGTGTTATGAGCACCTAGAGAAATACTGCATTTTAATTAAATTCTAGTTCAAGCAAAGTAAGGTTTAAATAAAGTATAGACTTGGTTAGATTGTGCTAGTTGTAGGCAGGCACATGACTGCAATCTGCATGCTGGGAAAAGAGTGAAATTTGAAAAAAACACTATACAACAGCACAAACCAGTAAAAGTAAGGTACCAGTAAAATGCTCTAGACTGAAGAACCTACATACTGTTAAAATTCCTTACAGTATAGGGGGCTATTTTACAAATTTAGCCCTAAACTACTAGGAAGATATTACAGATGAGAAAAAGTCTAGCTACTAACTTGCCCATAAATACCTTCAGATTTTACTTATAAAAAAATTGAGTTTGTATCTTTCAAAACTACATCACAATACCATGTAGCATTTCCAAGACTGGTATGTGAAAATGGGATGTCATTTTGTCTGCTAGTCAAACTCACTTTGTCTGGTTACTAACCTGAGGTTTCAGAAGTAATGCAGAAGAATAAAATGGGCCTTTTGGTGCAGACAGTATTTGCATGTAAAATGCATGTAAAATTTGCATGTAAATTTGTGTGTAAATTTGGGCAATAAGAAAACTTTTATATCATTAAGTAGTAGTAATTGACATTCAGAAAAACCTAGAACTTTCTGAAGAAACCAATCTGTATTTTTCATCTTTGTGTAAGCCATTAATTGTAGTTTCTTTATTGGTTGGTATTAGTGCTTTAATATACTGGTTTGGTTTCAAACTCCTTTTGTGAACAGAATTATTTTTTTTTACATTCTAGAATTGTACCATAAGCTTTAGTCTTAGCTGCATTTAAAAAGGGTACAGCTCCTGTGATTGCATGCAGAGCTTTTGTGTGTGTGTGTGTGTGTTTGTGAGATATGTATAATCATTTAGTAAAAAATTATCTTTCTGTTTAGAAAATGTTTGAAGACTTACTCTAAGATTGCACCTTTTTAATAAATATAAAAATAACATGGAAAGAAAATCCTAAACCCTATATCAAGCTAAGCCTTACCTTCTGCATTCTGCAGAGTGAATTTGTAGGCTGTTCACATTTCCTTGCATGTACAGAGTATTCCCTGACACTCAGGGAATGGAAATGCAAATTGAGGAGACACTGTGGAAGAGAGGTGTAGAGCAGAAGCTTGTACTTTGCTCCACATTTATTTTGGACATCAGTTGTAATTTTCTTTTTTTCAATTCATTATTCATTAAATGCTGGAAATATTTTGATTTTTATTGTGTTTACCTATTGCAGTAGTATGAAGATGGCCATACCAGCTCCTGATTAAAAATCCCTCTAGCCCAGTGTCTGGTCTTCAGTAGACCAGGCATGGATGCTGGGGGAAAGGGACATGGGCAGGACAAATGTGTAGTAAAGCTTATTCAGGGTCCTGGCTGCCCAGTCTATGACTTGTGCCTCAGGAATCTACACAAACAACAACGATATCTTTGCATGGTGTCTTCATCTCCCTCATAGCTTCTCTGCACTGTTTCTTCCCCTTAAATCAGTCCTGCCAAAAGGACCCCGCGGTGCTTATCAAAGCAGGTGGCCTGGGGGAGCTGTTCTGGGGGAGAGGTTCCAAAAAAGCCAATTGATAGCGGGTCTGCTCTGACACAGCCTGGCGTGGTGCAGGCTCACAGCCAGAAGAGGGAGCAAAGCTGCCATGTTTTAAAAACATGAAAAAAATATGTGAAACAAACAAACAAATCCTCCCCATGCCCCAAATGCTACTGGAAAAAAAGCCTTGATAGTGGCTTGCAAATAATATCTTTACTTTCTGTTATTTAAATATACTTTACTAAATATTAATGTACTTATGTTTAATGTAACATTAACTGACTTCTTCTCAGCCACTTGGAGTATTGAATTTTTTCTGGTGTTTCTTTGTGTTTTACAAACCTATTATATTTATTAAAGCAGGAACATGATACTCTGATTTTAAGCTAAAGGTAGGCTATGACTTTACTGATTGCTATTTCAACAAGAGCTCTCTGGGACCTTGCTTGAGCATATCTATGATTTTTTCATAAAAATAAGCAGTAGAAGATTACAATCAATTTATGTCCCATATAGAGGAATCCACTAGTAAAATATTTTAAATATAAATTTAAAATATAATTGACTGTATTTGCAGGTAGAGAATATGATGAGGAGAGAATGCTACTGGACTAGACTTAAATGCTTTACAGCTACAAATAATTAATGTAGCCTTGGAGTCAGCTTGAAGGAAGCATTTTTTGAGTAAAGAATAATCCACCATGCACTATCATATTGCAAATGCTGATAACAATAATATGAAATGTAGATGTGTTGCAGTACTATTTATTGCTGACCTGATGATTTGCATTGAAGTTCTTTTAATGTATTCCAACTGCAGGAAAGGAAGCTCGGAGTTTGGGTTTTGGGGGGGGTTTGCTTGTTGTTTTCTTTTTTTGCAGAATGTATATGCAGTTCAGTAAGTAAGATGAAATCAAAATAATAAATAATTGAGATATATCAGAAATTTTATTGGAATACTGTATTCATTCAAAACCATGGTATAAGCCATTTCTGAACACTTTCTTTATTTTAAAATTTTATAACATTTGTTAGCATTCATTTGTTTATTTGGCACTAATTTGCAAACTATTTTCATGTGGAGGTTGTGAGTACATATGTGTGTCTGTGTCCCTGCCTTTATATAGCCCACACTTTGACAGCATTCAGGGCAATGTTCTAAGAAGCATTTAAGATTTTGAAGGAAAGACAGATCATCATGTCTCAGATAGATGCCTTGATGTCTAAGCTATTGAAAAATTCTGTAAAATATTCTTCCAGCGTATGGAGAAAGAAACGTATATCAACTGTTACTGTGATGAAAGAGGAAGCTAAAAGATTATGTCCTCAGGTTGGCTGTGGATTACCTGGGGAGGCAGGAGGTCTTGCTCTGTACTTGTCAGAAAAAGACTGTATGTGTTCCTACTTGTTTTTGGGTACTGGATGAATCTTGTTCCTGTTACATCAGGGTAGGGAAGCATCAACACTGTTTTAATGAGGCACCTGAAGGTTTCTCTGGTGTAGGAACATCAGCAGTCTGGCATAAAATCTTGATTGCTGACTTTGTGTCACTTTGAGTTGGCCTTGATGCCATTAGCAGCATGCTGGTGGTGCAAGGCAGGACTGGATCCTTTCCAGATACAATTTGGTACATCTAGGACAATTCATTCATCATGGTTTGAAGCCATTTGAACCCCTAGTAGAGGTCTGACATGCTGAAAATATTTCCCTCTGTGTGAGCTCTAGAGACTGATGTATCTTTAATTTTCTTAGGGACTTTGTTTTGTAATAAGTAAAACTTGTATGCCATGAATTTAGTCTTAATTAATTCTTCTTCTTGTATTCTTAATGCATGAGTTGAGATCTTGAGTGTCTGATTCAAAACAGTTTCTCAGCTTTTGACAGTTTATCCCACAGTTTTAAAGACTTCTTATTGTGCTGCATTGGTTTAAGAAGCACTAGCCAAATCCACTTTTGACTTATTTTTACAATAGTTGTCACTATATATTATTAATAACATAATTTCTTTCTGAGCATTCATTGTACAAAATTAAAAATAGAAAGAAATTCTGAGTACTTTTCATTTGCAGAAAAAAGATGACTAAATTAACTATGTCCTAATGGAAAAGTGAATACTTCATTATAACCTAATAAAGAGTCTAAAACTAGAAATGCACTGATGAAAAATTGGTTCCCAGAAATTTTAGGTGCTGAAAAGAAGATAAAAGCTGGAGTGGATTTAATGAAAAAAAAAAAAAAGACAAATTTCAGTAAAAGAAATTTAAGTAAAAGAAAAAATGTTTCAAATAAAGGGTAGTTGTGATAAGGACTATTACTGTTTGTTGTATTGAGAAAAGAAGGGAGGAGGGGAGTATTGGCATAAGAAAATTC
The DNA here is from genome assembly GCA_013400955.1 of Drymodes brunneopygia. Taxonomy (NCBI): domain Eukaryota; kingdom Metazoa; phylum Chordata; class Aves; order Passeriformes; family Petroicidae; genus Drymodes; species Drymodes brunneopygia. The sequence goes on along the minus strand of VZTZ01045545.1, from coordinate 203,770 downwards.
CTCATCATTAATATTTGGAATTTTGCTGCATCATCTTGTACTTCTGCAGTTTGCTGCATCATTTCCAATTCAGCTGCAACACTCCTGGTGCTAAGCTGGCATGGTTAGAAATTCAGAAAAGCTTTAAATATGCAACTATCCTTCTCACATATTATTTCCACATTTTAATATTTTTCATATTAAATATTCTAAACAAAAGTGTAAGAAATGCTGAGGTTGTACTTAGCACAGGGTGTACTGGAGCACACCACCCCCTCCCAGGCAGCACAGGTGAGTATCATTCCCACCAGGGAATGGCACAACTCCAAGTGTCACCCCAGCTGCATTATTAACTGTGGTGTGCAGTGCCCAGGGGTAGGTGCAATAACTCAACCTGAAGAAACTGCTGCATCTGAAAATTGTACATTTCATTCTGATGGGAAAAATCTACCTGTCAAATCCTTCTAGCTCTAAAGGTGCATTAAAGCACCCTAAAGGTGATTAAAATACTCTGACCCAAGAATCCCATATTTTATGTAATATATATAAGATATTTTTGTATAAATATTTGATAAATTTGCATCTTTCTTTATACATAAGTCAAAACTGATTATCATAACAGAAGACAGGATGAAGTTTATGCTATGGGAAGTGAGAGTGATAATAGGAGAACAATGAATTAGAAAACTGTATGGTTTCTTTCCAAATATTTACTATTTGACCAAAGTTGGCTTTGGTTAAAACAAGGGAATAGATGGTGGCCCTTTGCCTTGGGGAAAAGAAGAGATTTTAGAGACTACATTGTGTAAGTACATTATAGTAACTAAACTTATTTGTCTAACCAGAGAGTATATGGGCAACACTGACATTTTGACACTTTGACTAACGATCAGCATCTCATGCTAGTTCCCAAACAGAAAGCTCTCACTTAAGCTTTCCTTAAAACATATTTTCTTATCTTTGTAAAACATAGAGCTGGAAATGAAATTAGAAAATGTTGAAGAAAAGGTCAAATGTTTGGTTAAATCCAATGCATATGTCTATTTTTATTTCTCAGTTGAAATGATAACCATTACTAGTAAAACTTTTGCAATGTTCTAGAAGTCAGTGAAGCTTTTCACTTGATCTGGAGTACTGCCAATCCCCATATACTCAATCTAAAGGTTGTACTTAACTGCTGATAAAATTAAATAGCCATTTGAATTTAATGCTGATATGTCATAAATATAGCTGAAGCTATAGACAAGAGGTCATTGGAACCTTTGCTGAAAGCATTTGCATGCTCATACTATCACTTTCCTCAAAAACTTATAGTAGCCTGTCTTGCTTTTTGTAATTTGTTTGTTTTTCTTTTCAAGGTTAACATGAGGCAAAACTATTTATTATAATTCTATCAAAGAATTCTATTTTTATTTGATTTTTACTTCCTTGCTCTTGTCAATTCAAACGTTATCATGGAGTGTTACTGAGAGGGTTAACTATTTTCTAGATACTGAGCTCTCAAAGAATTATCAAGGTTTAGTAAAGCTTTTCTTTTGATAGGGAACTTTGTTACAGTAAGTTATTTTGGTGACTGAGCCAACTACAATTTTTAGGTTCAGGACTGAACCAGGAGTTCTGAAAAGGACTCTGACTTAGAGAGAGATAGAGTCTTCTAAAATTTGCATAAAAATAGGATGGAAATCACTGGACTTCCTGATATTCTTCAGTATTTAGATTATTTGTTATATATTGTGAAAAATTCCAATGTTTTAGAATACTGTATGCCTACTTTTTATCTTAGTCTAAGTATAATCTCCACTATTTGGCCTAAATAACAGTTAATGGTATTTTTTTCTTGTCAGTGACTACTCCTTAAATTCAAAAGTAGTTTTACTAAGGTCATTGAATTTTTTAATTTACTAGTTAAGAAGATAATTCATTTGAGAAAAAGAAAGGATAAATTATATCAGTAGATATTTTATTGTGAACTGAATATATTCTTAGAGAAAAAGAATCACATTTTTGCTAGGAAGAAGAATAAGATTTTATTTCCACAGTTTGGTAACAGAATGTTCTGTTTGAAATTTCTCATTTAGTACTCACTGCACATGGTACTTCAAAGATGATAGAGTCTGTTTCAGCTTGCATATCTGTGGTGTCATGAAATCATTACAGTGACAATTTTAGTTTGAACCTATATTTCCACCAGTTTCAAAAATCAAAATAGCCTTTTATAGGACAGCAGCCTGTCATGGACCAGCAACAGCCACAGAGAAGAAGGCTGCAGGATGCCTAGATAATACTTTCTCATGTTTACATTTTGTATGTTAGATACCCATCAGTCTTTAAAAATGTAAATAATAATAATAATAAAGTCATTGGCTAAAATCACTTTATATAAATTTATTTTGATTTGGTAAAATTAAAAATGTTTTCCATATCTATCATATTATTCTCCATCACTGGCTATTCCTGTGACTATAAAAGTGATAACCCCTGTGGGCAATGGTTGTGAGGAGCTTTGCTCTTTATGAGATCAGCAAAATAAGCAGATTCTTAACAGCCCAAAGCAAAAATGAAGTTTAGAGTACTGAATCTGTCCTGTTGATTGGTGTAGATTTGGTTTCAGCATGACATTCCAAAGGGTTTCAAACTGATAATATTTATGCTAACTACCCAGTTTGTCAGAAGATAGAGAATTAAAGTGTAAAAAAATATATTTCACAACTTCAAAAAGACTATCATCTTGCAAGTCTAGAGAATGTAGTTCTGTGGAGCAGTGTACATGCTTCTATCTATAGCTTTTGTCCTGAGCAGTTACATCAGAAATGTCAGGTAGAGGAATAATTGATGCAAGAGTTCTTACTGAGTAGTTTAATCTGCCCATTAAGAACTGAATTTAAATCGAATTCCAGATTTCAAAAATAAATCTGACTTATTTTTGGCTTAAGAATTAATTGTTAAAAACACTATTTCAACTTAAATTAGACATGCATGGTTTCTTGTTCAGGATTTTTGTTTTGTTTTGTTTGTACATNTATATAATATATAATAGATACTAACTTTTGGATAAGATGTTCTGTTCCAGAATGTTTAAGATGTGTACTGATTCTCTTCACCACAGGCCTCTAAGAACTAATCTAAATTTTAATGTTCATGATAATACATTTATTTAGATCAAGTTGTCCCAAATGATATTAGGTGCCTTATAATGTAAGTTACATAATATTTCTGATTTTTTTTTTTTTTTGGTTTATGCTAGAAGTTACANTGAATCTGTCCTGTTGATTGGTGTAGATTTGGTTTCAGCATGACATTCCAAAGGGTTTCAAACTGATAATATTTATGCTAACTACCCAGTTTGTCAGAAGATAGAGAATTAAAGTGTAAAAAAATATATTTCACAACTTCAAAAAGACTATCATCTTGCAAGTCTAGAGAATGTAGTTCTGTGGAGCAGTGTACATGCTTCTATCTATAGCTTTTGTCCTGAGCAGTTACATCAGAAATGTCAGGTAGAGGAATAATTGATGCAAGAGTTCTTACTGAGTAGTTTAATCTGCCCATTAAGAACTGAATTTAAATCGAATTCCAGATTTCAAAAATAAATCTGACTTATTTTTGGCTTAAGAATTAATTGTTAAAAACACTATTTCAACTTAAATTAGACATGCATGGGTTCTTGTTCAGGATTTTTGTTTTGTTTTGTTTGTACATTTGTTTGGTTGGTTGTTTTTGTTATCTTTGCAAAGACTTTTTAACCAAAATATTTCTAACTTCCTTTATAATTTACAGAAACACAAAGATAATGTAAGAAGCTATAGAATGTAGACCACTAACTTTTAAAAATGGACCAAATTATTGTGTAAACAAGCCCCTGTTTTCTATACCAATTGTTAAATATTAAAGGCAGCAGAATATTTGACAAGTCAGATACTATCTNGTTATGCTAGAAGTTACATGGGAGGACCAGCAGAAAAAGGTGAATGGTACAATAACTGATGACAAATCATTGCCGAAAAAGAAACACCATTCTGAGACAGGTTTGTCAGGGTTTGGAAAACCACATGAAAGCATGAGACTATAAAACCACATTTCATGCTTTTGTAATGAGTGTGTGCTTTATGTACCTTATTTTTTCACTTTGGTGTGAAATTTTTAGCATGTAGAGACCATTTAGATTACAAATTCTGTTTTAGAATAGCCAAAATAGATCTGCTTTTGTAAACAATTGTGTTAGAATGCACATGCATTAGAAAAGAAGTGTTCTGGCACAATATTAGACATACCTTGCTTTTTAGTTTTGAATTTGGTTATGACTTAATATATTTGTGCAAGCCTCAGGAATCCAAGCATAATCTATGCTGATTCTTATTTAGTTGACCAAACCAAGGTATCTACTGCATGTATGGTGGGAAAATCATCTTTTACAAACTTGAATCTGAAACTTCTTTCACCATCACACATGACAGAAATTATGTTCCAGTGTAATTTTTTATGCAAACTTCAGTTTATATCTTCATACATCTGGAGTTCTCAAATCTAAAAAACTTCTTCTTTCCTCCATTCTGTGTGTGGATGGATTTCTCCTGAAACTAAAAACTATCATAAACTTTCTTTCACACCAAGTGTCAAGTTCAATTATTCATCTATCTTTGTTTCTACAATTGCATAGCAAAAAAGGTAAACCTAGTAATAACAATGATGTTGATTAGTAATAGTATTGTTCTGTCTTCACAATCACAGAATAAAGGGTCTTAATCGCATTAATTTATATACTTTCAAAGGGCAAGCACACTTTAAGGAGAAGAGAAAGTAGGGAGGAGAGGGAATGAAAGGGAAGGGAAAACGGAAAGGGGCCTTTATTTTGTAGGTTTCATCCTGTATTTAAAGGTTCTCACTTTACAGGTGTTCTGTGTATTAAAATAGTAGTTATCTGATTTTTATCTATTTTTCTGTCTGCAAGGGAACCACTGATCTCCAGTGCTCGCAGGGAACACACAGAATTAGTCTGGAAACCCACAGTCTCAGTTGTCAAAGTCTACAATAGATGCAAAGTTGAGTAAAAGTTCTCACTCTACAGTCCTAAGTCTTTCTGTGAGGTCTGATGCCTGATAAGAGTATAACTTCTGCTTTCATTTTACGTTATCAGTAATGTCTTCTGCATGGGATAATGATACACACGGCAGAAGCATCTGAGGTGGTTCTAACACTCTGCAATGGGCATCAAATGGCACATCCCTACATTCCTCAGATGCTTTTCAAAGCTGACTCTGTCAAAAAGCCCTGTGTAGTCAGTAGTAGGAGCGGAGTAATCAATGCAGCTTCCAGGACTGGCATAATCTGCTATGTGTGCACATTACTGTTGCCTGTAGACATCCCTACATCTTTTCAAACAGTTTCAAGGCGTAGTAGTCAGGATATGTAGAAGAAGGTGCCATGACACTGTACTCACATCTGGAGGTTGAGCTATATTGTATCTATGACCATGATCTAACCGTGATGCAGCCTGGCAGAATCTACCTAAGGAAGCTTCAAATTCCTTGAATCTTTACAATATGGGATTTACCCTCTGCACAGGACTGCACTTTATTTAATCTGAGAATGCTTTAAATGTTCTGTCTGCACAGAAAACAGTGAAGTGATACTTATAAAACTTAGTCCCTGGATGCAGATGGTGCAATGGAGGCAAGGAGGAATAGGGACTCCTCTTATCATTGTTCGCCTGTTTTGATTGCCTTTTGATCTGTTCATGATTTTTCTGATATGACCTGTTATGAAAGCTTATACTGTCTTTAAGTGCAGTTTTTTTGTTAAGAATTTAACTTAACCAGTGCCATGGAAATAGCCATGGCAGTATTATAGCTAAGAAAAGTTGTGAAAACAAATACCCATTGATTACATAAGTACCAAGAGTGAAAAACTGAGATCTGTGAGCAAATTGTAAAGAGAAACATAAATAGATAATAAAAAATACTTTCAAACCCCAGAAAAAATACAGTAATATGGTATCCTGTAAAGCATTAATATTCAAGAAATATGACTAGAAGTGAGATTAACAAATTTATTGGAAGACAGTTGAAGGTCATTAAATAAAGTAGCAATAAGATTCTTGTGTTACAGACTTTTCAATAGAAGATGCTGCTAAAATTTCTCTTCCTGAATATCAGAAATAAACTTTTCTTTTTTTTAACAGTGTCTTCAATGTCTGAATTCTAACGCAATTTGCAGAATTAGTATTATGTATATGTCAATTGTATTTATGCAAACATTTTGAAGAATTGGAAGGGTAAAACTGCAGAATCATAAGTAAGCATAGCATAAAAATTCAAGCCATATTTTAAATCTGTGCCTTTCCTTTAGCTGATGTCATCACTCTGTCAGAGAACACTGCATTCTTGGATACCATTTAATCAAAGAGCATGAGGAAACAGTTTTCTTGTTCATACCTGAGATTATACAGTACTTTCAGCACTCACCCCTGCGTTTGAGCTGTAATAGATGGTATTTGAAAGAAAGTGCATAAAGCTCTAGTCCTCTAGTCAGATTTAATTTGTCAGTGAAAAGAAATTAAAAAAAAGAGCATGCAAACATTTTCACATGGTTTTGAATTTTTATATGCGAGGCCGTAAGAGATGAAGTTGAAAAAGAAGTTTATGCGTAGAGAATATGTCCTGTACTGATACAGATAAGGCTAAGCAGGATACTGTTTTCCTTAAAAAGCAATTATTTTCATCAGTATCATCACTAGCGTCTTTTGAACCCATCAAGGTAATTAAAAAAGGAAAAAGCACATAGTTTAGGGTACCATGGCAGAGATACTAATTTCTGTTCCCTGTCTCACTGTCTAAAATATTGGAAGCTGAATACAGTCTAGCTACCTGTGTCTCCATCCAGAGACAACAATGCAGAAACTGCCTTTATAAGACAGCAAAGAAAACACTATTGGCTTTCCCCTGTTTTTCCTCAGAGAGGGAGTAGATTTGATGGCTATTCCCTGGAAACCATTCTGTAATGGTTTCATTATCACTGGCTGTTGAGAACATTGCAGTGTCATCAAATATCCAACCTTTGCCACAGAAACCTTTGATTTCCAAGGAGCAGTTGAAGAACAGAAGGGTGGGAAAGTGCTGACATATATTAATATGACCGAACAAAAGGACAGAGGATAGTTAAAATGGATTTATGATCTTGGACTGGAGTTAAGTAAAAATTGAATGTACTTTTAATTATTTTGGGGAAAGACATATTTCAGTTAAATGGAAGTAAAACAAAGTTTTAGAGAAATCAGGTCGGTTAAACGTATCAGAAAATATAAAGGTAATGTGTGCTTACAAATGGTAATCCTTCGACGGATAGATTTGCTTCCAGTTTAAAGGGAATCATGCTTATTTTTACCTGTGGAACATTTACATCTCTCTCCTGGGTAGGACTATGCCTTGAAACCTACATAGACAAAGACTTTCAGAAATCTAATCTTATGTAATGAAAACTAATTGTAGCTTATTATTACCATGCATTCAGTTGTAGTGGGAAAACAGTAGTCAAAAATTATTCAAAATTAAATTGTGTCTATTTTAATAGAAGTTTGTAGTCAGAATTGAAAGTATGAGAGACTGAAAATTATGAAAAGGCAGATATGGTTAGAAATGGGTTGGAAAAGGCAAAGTAATTATAGGACAGAGGGAGGGAGAGAGGTAATTGTCTTTACAGGAATGATAATATTTCCAATCTAATGTGTAACTATAATGCATTAATCCTTTGAAGTGTTACTATTTTGTCTTTTTCCCCCTTATAAAATTACTATGTGAACTTTATTTAGAGAACCAAATAATAAGAGATTGCTCTGGATTCTTCATTTAGTTTATCTCTTGAGACTTATGAAAAAGTTATGCAGTCTACATGGTTTAATTTGAATTAGAGAGTTTATGATACTAAAAATATTTAAAATTTCTTCTGTTATTTTCTACCTTCATCTCTAATATTCTTGTCTTTGGATAAGAGTAAGACTTTTCATGTTTACTGTCTTCACCGACTGTATTTTTTACATAGCATATATTACATACAGCCTATATTATGTAATTGCAGAGTTAAATGTACTGCTTTAGTCTTTCCTGTATTTTCTTGCTGAATTTTTGAGTAAAAATATCAGCATACATCCAGTATACAGCTGTGATTTTGTATGTATAGGTTTATGCTTTAAGATAAAGAACTACTTTAACTAAAAGGGAGCTACCTCATTAAAAAAAATGAGAAGTGTGGGACAGGCTCTGTATCTAGTTGTGGCTTAATGCTTTTAAAGAGTATTAAGTAATACTGATTCTAGTCACATCTCAGTGTAGTAAAATAGTCTTTTTGTCTAAATCTTCTGCTAACAAATATTTGTACTCTTAGCTTTTCTATCGTCTCTTGTATATTTGTATCTTTAGCATTGCAGAGTTTGAACAGTGGCAGGGGATACTTTTCCTGAGAGTTAATGTGTTATATCAGTCTTCAGGTCTAATCACAGATTAATGACATATAATTATGGAACACACAGACTCTATGGAGCATTTATAGCTTAGAGTCTCTTCCATGTTTTAAGATGATACTTATTTGGTTATGTTTTTGCATATTGTATTTTGTGAAGAGTGTCCATAAATGAGATTTTTGAAATCTGAGATCATATTTGCAGTGCAAGATCTTTGGTTCTTAGGAAAAGATAAAACTGAAATTAAGAAAACTCTTAAAAGAAAAAAAAATAATTAACTTACACCTCTCTGTCCTCTGCTGCTTAAAGAATCTTAGTTAGGTGTGTTTGTCATGTAAAGTTTTTTTTGAACACTGAGTTCCTAAATACTTCTCTTCAATGGGTGGCATTACTTACAATGAAGAGTTCTGTGTCAAAGCATGATAAAAGAGATGGTACTTACTTTGGGGGGTTTTGGACTTAAGGTTTTCATTAAATTATGTTTATTTATTGAGATTTTCATTTGTTTCTAAATCTGTATATAATAGCCTTATACATACTACTCTTATACATTGGGATGAACAATTGGTGCAAACAAATGCTAGTTACACACAAAAGCAATAGCTACAAATGAAAACTGCCTATTGACTTGATATAAATTCAGTAGAATTGATGACATTGTTTTACTCTTGCATTTAAATGTATTTCTATCAAAAATATTATTTTGTAGATTAAAAGCTACAGAAACAGAATTTTCAAACTATTGTTTGAGATTTATGGCATGGTATCTTAATCAGGAGAAAGTTGATTCATATAAGTGGTATTTTTTAAAATTAATCAGTTTACTAGTACTGTCTTCTTCACTTCGTTATTTGAAAGAAGTTGCTGCTTTACCATGCCACAACTGCTACTAATTCTTTAATATTTCCAACAATAAATACAAAAACATTATAATCCATTTATCTCAACAGATGAGGTATCAGTTGATCAGCTGTCCACAGTGAGAAGGCAACTATTATCTTTTTTTTCCTCTGGCATCTATTAGAATTATTCTTCTAATATGTTTGATAAGTAAAACCTAAAACTGAAAAATATTTGTAATTAAGAATCATTTTTCATTGACACTTTGATATTTACATAATCTTTTTTCATAACAAATACTTTGCATGCGGACTTTTAAAAATGCTATTTTTGAAAAGTATTGTTGTATGTGACTAAAATGCATGCAAATACTGGTTACTTGATTTTAACATATTCAAAGAGAGCTACCTTGCTATTCAGTTGTGTCTGTCTGGCATTACAGGAATACCTTGCATTATCATACTAGGCATATTCCAAGTTTGCAAATAATGTGATTCAATATTTTGAAAATTTAGAGAGAAGTATTTATCTTACTGCAGTGTGTGTCTCAAAGCTGCTCGTTCTTATGGATATTAAAAATAATAAAACAAGGATAGTGGGGTCTTGGTAGACACTTTCTAATAACTGGTTTTGCTGTAGTTAGAGTGCTCACTTCATGGCTGTATATATGTACTTTTAAATATTTTCAGAACATTTTGAATACTTTTAGCTGTGTTTTGGTGGTGCTAATAATTATTTATTTATTTAGCACTTACAGCAATTATAGCTACACTATATTAGTATGAGTGTAACATTCCACAGAGAACTAGATCTTTCTATTCACTTATTTGTATTTCTTACAATGGATTCTTTGTACTTTCCCAGATTAAAAAAAAAATTTTGTACTCCATTTTTGTTTTTTTAACATGCAAAGACATAGCAACCTTTGTCAAAACTGACAACTGCTATGCTTTCACACTACATATCTCATTTATAGCACTAATGTGTGTTCATTCTGTAAGCAAATTTAATTGCATAAAAATGCATTCTAATTATGGATGTTTCAAGCTGCTTTTTGCAACAATTTTGGTACGGTCTTGGCATTTGATAGTAGATTAAAATATAATCTAGCACTATAATATAAAATTGTATAAGTGTAGAAGACAATGGTTATCAGATAAAATTTTGTGTTGTCTTTAATTTTGTTTTATTGATTTATGTTGCTTATTCTAATTTTACATTTTTTCAATGGTATCTTGATATTGACTGTAAAATGCCGATAAAATTACAGAATTTCTGTGGTGTGTAAAACTTTCTGGACTTCTTTATCTAGTACCTTCAGCGTTAATGATTTATGAGCAGTGTTTTGTGATTCATTAACAAACTGCATGTTGAAATCAGACCAAGTTTATAGATTTTTTTTTGTTTCTGATGATTTTTTGGAGAAAGCATTTGTTCTGCTAGCAACAGTGGCTTCACAGTTCTTTGTAATTATTACTTTTCAAGATGAATTCCTCCCATTCTTTTCCTGCAAATAACTTTTCAGTACAGAGCATGGCACTGTCCCTCAGATGTTTTCCATGTCTAAAATGGCAGTGTGCTTTTGAATGTGAAGTAATAAAGTAAGTAATGAGACAGTTCCTTTGGCATTTAACTTGCATGCATTTGTAGTAACTTAGACTTCTGTGAGATGAGAGCAACATTGGTTCTGAAAAAGTATCCTGACTTGAACATGAGAGTTAATAGCTATACATTCTCTTTTCTCACATTTTGTATTTTGGTCTTGATAATTTTGCCTTTGGCAGAGCATAACAATAATGCAGTCCTTTCCAGAGTGTGTTATGTGGATTCTGAAATGTCTAAACTTGTACATACATTTGCAAAAAAATATTATTTCTGTTTTGGGTATCTGAAGTTTGGTTCAGCATAAATTACAATAATTTAATAATTGAAAAATCTAATATTAGAATTCCCTTGGACATTAGACTGAGTGTTCAATACTTGAAAGAGAAAAATAATATTTGCATTCAAGTAGATAACATTCTAAAAAGTTGAACAGTCATGAACAAAAGTATTTATGCTAGTTAACATACCTTTTACTATCCAGCTTTTTCTTCAGCATCATTGCAAGGATTGACTTTGCTGTCAATTATAACTTTTATTATTTCCTCAGCTCCTATACTAACTCTGTCTTTACTGTTCTTTTCCAACAACAGTAGTTTAACCACTCCTTTCTCAGTTTTCTTTTTTCTTCTAGTGTCTTTTATTTTTTTTCTCCACTTACTAACTCTGCTCTGCAGACTTCTCTCTAAAACAATTTTTGGCCCTTTCCCTCAGTGTCAGTTTTAACCTTCTGAATACATCCTCTCACGCCCATCTCCTTTGTCTATGTCTGTACATTACACGATGTGATCACAGAAGAAGCGGAATCATCAAGGAGAACAAACTCAGGTCTGTCTCTTCTACTGCTTTTTTCTGTGTTATTTTTTTCATTTTACCTTTTCTATAGATTTTATCACAGCTCACCTCACATACTTTTCCCCTCTCTTCCCCTTCAATATATTGGCAAAATATTGTCAAGGTGTAAGAATTTAAGACATTGATGTAATTTCTATTACCTATAAACCATGTAGTCTATAAAAAGTGATGAAAAGTAACTGATGACAAGTAGGCTATACCTTAAGACTTTAAACTGATTTGATTTCTGTCATATTAGTTCCTATTTCCCATCTCAAAACGTGTAAATTAGCTTTTAAACTTCCAGCTAACACATGAAAACAATCTGTAATTTGTTTTATCTATACATTTGGAAACTGCCACAAAAAGTTTTACAAAAACTGTAGAAACTCTTATATAACTAGTTATATGTAATTTCAAAACTGAATAATTTCAGTAAGTTAGGTTACATGCACTGGAATTTCAAGCTTAGTTCTTTGAATAAAACCTGTTTCAATTAGAAGTAGAGTTTTTAGTGGACAAAAGCTCTTTTCTCATGTCAAAGAGTGTAAATCAAAAAGTTATGATAGTATGAGAGCAAGAAGTCAGAACATTGAAGGAGTTCTAGCTTCGCTGTATTGTTTATGAGGCTTTTATTTCATATTGTGCATTACTTATGGTTTCTTTCATAACAAATTTTAATCTCTGCCATTTAATTGAATTTGCCATATACTTTATATTACTGGCAGAGAACTAACATCTATCAAGGCATCCTAGCTCTGAAAATGCAGTATTTGTTCACACTTCCCTGCCTGTTCAGTTGTGGTACGTAGAACAACAGCAAAACTCCCCATATTTAATTAAATTCAGCTATAAAATTTAAATTTTACAATAATTGTGTAAAAGCTTTAATTAATTCCCTGTGCCTCTACTATTATCTCAACACATTATAGAAGCCACTTGGATGCCATTTAGGTTAGAAAGTCTGGAGAAGCTGGGGTACATTGATTGGTCCATTAAACTTATGTGATATTTAGTGAAATATTTTTGTCTTTTCTCTACTATGACTGGCTCCGTCAGAGCTCAGTTTACCTTTCTTGTCCTAATTAGAGTCATAGATTATTTTTACAGAATCTTGCAGATGTTTTTTGCTGTGGTTTTCATGTTAAACAGATCTCAAGATAGAAACCATTAAAATTACAGGGTAAAAAAAAGTTGAGTATGGATAGGGAAGACAGCTGGTAGGGTTTTCTGAAATCCCTCTTTTGTAAATCACCACTATTAGGAATTAATAAAATATGCCATAGAAAACTGAGTTTACTTACCTTGTGCTTATGGTTCATTGCCAGTTCCTGTCCAGTGAATCTGAATCTTTTATTACAAAAATGAAGTTAGATGATTGGGTGACACATTTCCTATCTGTTCATAATAAAAGCTGTGGGCCTTTCAAAACCCTTCTCTGAGTTATTGATTGAATCAATATATTAAATCAGAATATGGAATCAGTCCATATCTCTCTTGGTGTTGGAAGAAATCAGACCTTAAAATGGTCAGAAAAAAACATATATTTTCATCACCTGTGTTTCTTGGGCATATATAAGTAGTTAATACCTGTGTATTATTAAAATTTTTTGACATTGCAATTCTTCCACAAAACACTACTTAGAGTGTTAAGTAATGTATTAGGCACTGATGAATTTGATTGTCTAGCACACAAATGCAAAAGCATGAGAAGCCCTATAGTTGTAATAGTTGTTATTACTGCCTGTTACAAATGGATGTGGGAGTTAAAATCAGTCCTTGCCTTCTGCCCAGGCCTCTGGCAGTAGGTAGTAACCTTATTGAGGTAACCAGCACCCCAAAAACCCACTTTTGTATATAAGTTCTTTAATGATGACTGATTCTGTCTTTTATTGAATGAATCATTTATTAATAGACGAGGAAACTAACAAACATAAGACTTAAAATAAACCAATACTACACAGGGATAAAACAAAATAGAAAGACTACTAGTAGTTAATATACAGTGCACAAGAATGGTACCTTTTTCAGTTACAGCTAGCGAAGAAATAGTATAAACTTAGGATTCAATGTACCTTACTAATCAGTTGCTGGTGTAGCACATCGAATATCCTTCCTCTCAATTCTCAAGAAAGTAACCACAAAGCTTGTGTCCAAACTTTGGGGAGAAGCTTCGAACACTTTTGGGGTGTAAGAGACTTCTGCCTCAGTGACAGTTCCTGTGTCTTTTATAGTGTAAAACCATGGCTCTTAGTCAATAATTTTCTTTCATCTCTCCTCCCATTAGCTTTGGAGACTAAAATGTTGATTAGGTCTGAGGCCCCCTGGCACCAGCCATGACCCCTGCTGGGCCTTTGTGCCCTTGGGCTATCTCTTTATGTGCCAGTTATCTGGGACACACAGGAGTAGGTAATGATAGGGGTAATCGTCCTGCCACACTGCCCTTAAACTTAGGAGAAAATAGTTTGTTGTGTGTAGAGTAACATATTTTCAGATGTACATTTGAAACAGGTAGTCTTCCATGTTTGCTTTAGTAAAAAAATAGCTTACACATTTCAGTACAAAGCACTTGGAGCACAGCTAAAAAGCAAGGGTGATATTTCAAAGGCATACTTTAGAACAAAGTGTTTTCCTATTGTTTTTGAATTTGCTTTAAGAAGTGTGAATATAGGATTATCCTTACATGTTTTCTTCAGAAATGGTTTTCACATAGTTTATTTCTCATGGTTTATTTATCGTGCTACCAAACGATAGCCAGAGGATTAACTATTGATTTTAGGTGTTATTAGACCAAGATGTCTTGTGAAAGCTAAATATATGAATATGTTGCAATTGTATTGATAAAAAGATGTCATTCCCTCTCTCTGGATATTATAATCTATACTTGTAAAAAATAAAATTTTATTCCTTGAAATAATCTAGATTTTTTATTGAAAAGTTTTATGAAAGTGTGTGCAAAGCTTTTGCTGTATATTTAAAGCACCAAGCCAGTTCAGAAAGCAAAGAAGCAAAAGTATTTTAATATAAATTTTGTTATCTGTCAGCAGTAGAGCTTGATAGCATCCTTAATGATTAAACCCTGTTTTTCTTGGGTGAAGGAGGAGCTTTGCTATACAGGGTTTTCACAAACCTGTTTTGAGATGCAGGACTTTCATGTTTTTCAAATTAATATGTTTCATAGGTATAGATACTGTGAAAACTATTGAGGAGATATGTGCCTGTTCACATCCCTGTGTATTCATGAAGAATACTTCCATTCAGGAGAGGTGGAAGTGAGCCCCTGCCTGCCCAAGAGCCTTAGTGAGAAATAGACATCTTTGCTCTCGTCTGTAAGATGGGTCAGGCCATCCAGTTAGCATTGTGCCAAAAATTACTGGCATTGCACGTAATCCTGTGTTCTTCAAACATAGGAAATACAGGGAATATTCTTCAGAATCCTAAAAATTAAACTAATTGACTCAAGTAACTGCCCCAAAAATTATCATCAAAATGTTGAAAGGTGAATCCATGCAGGCAGTCAGTGCACATACAGCAGAAATAGTGCTGGGTAATTACTTCTAGGTTTATTCCAGGATCAGAAGGGGTGTCATAGTGATGCCAGACATTCTAAGCTTTCTAAGGTGGATGGAAGTTAGAAGATAGTGGGGACTGTTCTATTTCTAAAGGGCCATGAAAAGCAGGGAAATAGATATTGAAGTCCTTCCTTGCAACTTCTGGCATAAAACTGTCATGTTAAGAGCACACAAAGGCTTGATTAGAGTTTTTGTTAACTTTCAGAGTGAAAGACAAATAGACAAGGACTTTGAAATATCTTTTTTTTCTCTGCTTTCTTATGAAGTTTCTTTGTAATAACATGATTGATGGAAATGAAGCCTACAAAACTAGCAAACCCTACTGAAGATGAGTGACCAAATTGGAAGAGCTCATAGACCTGGACAGTGGAGGGCCAAACAGTGAAAGGGTGTGGCAAATATACTGTAGGAGAAAACAAGGACCAAAAGAAGGCACAATTTAGAGTGTTTAAGAAATCAACTGCAGTTGATTTTCCAGAAGACAAGGAGTACAGTTTTTTTTAATTCATTCTTATCTTACAGTAACATGAGAGGTCTCTTAAGCCTTTCAAGGGTGACTCTACTGTGGTGTACTTATCCTTTATAAACAGAACATGACACCCCTCTGCTTCTGAGTTATTATTATAGTCAGTACTCTGTGACACACTTTCCTTTAAAGAGCAGGATGGTGCCTTGTTCTGTTTCTATTTTCCTTATGCTGAAAAATCATTTCTGGGTAGAATTTGTAACATTTTAGCACAAATATGATTAAATTACTTGTGCATCTCTGAACACTTCTGTGATATTTAGTTTGACAGGCTTGTTTAAAATCTGATGCCTTAGACTGTGAAAGAGATATTTAAAGCATCTGAATCTGTATTTGGTGAACAAGACCCAAAACGTAAACTCCAAATTCAGCCTAATTTTGTAAATTCAAATTTTGTAAAACAAAATTCAGTTTCTAGGTAATAGATGTATCATACTGGATGGCTGGGAGGCTCTTTGTCCTCATTTTTTATTTTGTTTTGAATTAAATCCAGAAACCAAAGACTTCCAAAGTAGCCATCTATACTAAACTACAAAAATTAGGGCTGATGATCATTCTGCTGAAGCTAAAATAGTAGAAACATCAGATTGTGTAATTTAAAATGACAGGATAATTTTGCAAAATGTTGGGTAGTTTTATTTGAAGTTCTTGTGAGTTCTAAATGCAGGTAAACACACCATTGATGGTTTTGTGTTCTTTGGTTAAACCTTTGGCCATCTTTTTAGTTATTGGGATGCTAATGAGGATGTCTTGCATTCTTAAGATGGCTGAAGAATCTCTGTTAATACCTGTTAGCTTTTTGGAGAGCAGAGGCATAATTATTATCAAATATTTATGCCTATGATTGGAAATGGCTGTGTCAGAATGTGAAATTCTCTGTGGTTATGCTGTGGTGTGTACCAGTGGTGGGAACTCTGAGAAGCATGCTGGGCAAACAGGATGTTGGAAAGCTGATTAATAAGACTGTGCTTAGGTTTTCCTGAAAACAATGCAGAGTTTATAGTGTGGCTGATCTGAATGGATCTTTATGGGTACAGAATATAAGAGCCTACTGACCACTCAGATATTTTTCTTTTACACTTTCAAAATCCAATTTCATGTTATTTATATAGGGAGGATCTGTCAGAATTCTTGGGAGAAGCAAAATGGGATGTTTTAGCTAATATTTGACTTACTACTTCTTTCTTCCATTCTTTTTCCATGTAGACCTCAGTATTTACTGAAGGCCAGCAAGGTGTATGTACACGTTTGTATGAGGCAGCACAGAAAAACATCACAGCACTCTGCAAAAATCACCTTGGAAAAGACAGCATACAAAAGGGCTAGCCATAGCTCTAATCCTGATCATTTAATAAATATGCAAAAGAGAACTTTCCATCTTGCTTAAAAGGATCTTTGCCCTTTACCGTCTGCACTGATCTATCCCTAATAATGGAGACCTGAGCTGACCCCATTAATTTATAAACCCAAGATTGTAGAGATTCTTTAACTTCCCTGTTTAGATCACCACACCATTTTATTCAGCTCTTTTACTAAAAAGTGCCATGTATTCTGCAAATAATCCAAAGAAACATTGTTAAGATGCTTTTAGCATTGTGATAAAAATTTGTTTAAGTGGAGAGAAATGTCCCCTGGGTTTTAGTCTTTCTTTAGTGTGTCAAGCTTGAAACCAACAAGAAAAAAAAAAAAAACAAAAGAAAAAAGCCATCAAGCAATCCTCAAATAGAAAAGAGGAATGTGAGGCCATGTTCCCTGCTAGGAAGCTGGCTGGCTGAAATAATCTTCTTTTGAGCATGCCTTTTTAAGGGCAATAATTGACACTTCAGTCACAATTAAACAGTAATATTAACTATCAAGAATATATAAGTAATATTAAGTTGAAGAACACTTCAACAATCGTTAATTATTTTTTCTTTTCATTCAGACTGTGATGTGGGTCACAGACTTGGAAAGAACTTGTTTGCTTCAATGGTACCTTTTTTGTGTTTGCAACAAATTGGACATAAAGGCCTGGAGTGAAGTTCAGTAACCATTTATATCACACAGCATCTGATGCTTTGCTACACCTGTAGCAGTTAGGCAGTTATATTTTTCACACTGTTGAAAGCCAGAATGGCAAAATTTAGAGCTAATTCCTTAGAGGTAGAATTGGAATTGAATAGCTCAGCAAAAAGGAGGAAATGTAGTCCTATGAGTGTAAGACCTTTAACTAGCAAGTTTCGATGTTCAAAGCAAATGCTTCCACATTTTACATTTACGTTTTATGTTTAGGAGACAATCTTCTTTCCTTTGCCTGATTTGCTAATAGGGCTATGAAGATGGTGCAGGGACTTGAGTTGAAGCCATACAAGGAATGACTGAAGTGACTTGCTCTGTTCAGCCTGGAGGAGACTGAGGAGAGACCTCATGGAAGTCTACAACTTCCTCATGAGGGGAAGAGGAGGGGCAGGCACTGATCCCTGCTCTGTGGTCCCAGTGACAGGACCCGAGGGAATGGCCTGGAGTTGTGCCAGGGGAGGTTTAGGTTGGATATCAGAAAAAGGTTCTTTCCCCAGGGGGTGGCTGGGCACAGGAACAGCTCCCCAAGGGTGACAGCACCAAACCTGACAGACTTCAAGAAGTGTTCAGACACTCTCAGGCACAGGGTGTGACTCTTGGGGCTGCCCTGTAAAGGGGCAGGAGTTGGAGTCAATGATCCTTATGGATTCCTTCCAGCTCAGAATATGATGTGATTTTGTGATTTTCAGGGACTTTTTTTTTTCAGAATAAAATTGATTTTCCTATATTCTCATGGATAGCATTTCAAGAGAAATCTCTAGTAAGAAATTCAACTCTCATTTTTTTAAGTACTTATTCAAAGTTAGGGTCCTACATGAATATTTGATTTTAAAAATAAAATGTTATTAAATAATTTGGACTACCTTGAGAAATCTGACTCAAATTTCAATAAAGCACATAAGTAGTGGAGCTAATTTATCCACTGTATAAATAGAATTCCTAGTCATATTGCTTTAATTAAGAGTCTGCAAACATGAAAAATAGAAGTATAAAACCTTTCACATCATTGTCTTATCTCAGAAACAAACGAGAAGTTCCATGTCTGTCTCTTGCTATAACATGTGTATCCTCCAGCACTGGGAGCTGCAATTTTTTGTCATTTAAATCAAGGAAGTTAAGATTTTTTTTAGGCCTCTGTTCAGGTTATGCAAATCTCATTCATCTGGATCTCAGGTGAGAGAGAAGAGAGGAGAAAGGTCAAGACAGAATCCGGTTCTAACCTAAAGTTTGGAGCAGTGAGTTGTGAGAGAAGGGAGAAACCCTGGGAAGAAGACTATAAAGCCTGGCACCTCCCAGTTGTAACCTTAAGGCTGCAGAATCAGGCTGCCCCTTATCTTCACCAGGAAGCCAGCACGTTTTGAGCAATTGTTCAATGCTGCCATCAGTATCCACGACTAGGGAGAAATCTGCTATCCTGGTTCTTCTGTGGGACTGTTATTTTATTCTGTCATGTACAGAGATGGACATGTTCTGTTCCAAGGAACTTGGAGTCCCTGTTACATGAGACTTCTCGGCGTGAGGTGGGTGAAATCTGATGGGGCCCTGGTACCCCAGGTGCCCATCAGAACAGCAAAGCTCATTGAGCTAAGGCATTTTCAAAAAAATCAAGACTATTTTAGAACAGTTTTAGTTCTTGAGAAGTCTGCTCTTGAATGAGGGTCTTATTAAGAATTCTTTTCTATTCATTTTATCTTCCAGATACATGTTAGATCGTTAGATATCTCTCAGATGTATTAGGACCAGTTAGAAAGAACAGGGAGTTAGACCATGGGAACATGGCAGTGTCCACTATTAAATAAAATGTCAGTGGTCATTATAATATCAATGTCTACTCTGATGGTAGAAGAAGGTTTTGAGAGAGAATATTTCTCTCTGTCTACAGTCATCTCTATATTTCATTAGTATACTTAAATATATCTGTATTCTGATTAAGCTGAAAACATACACTTATTTTCTGTAATGTGCAGAAATGTCTCCTTCATGAAAACATTGATGTATTTTCTCCAAAGTGTATAGCTCTGAAAAAAAATTAGTTCTTGAATTGAGATCATTACACCACAGGACACAATATATGTTTTTCACTTTGTAAACCAAGCTTAAATCAAGTAATGTAGAAAAATATTGAGTAATATGATCATACTGGTCATATTAAAAAAAAATCAGATCAAGATTTTTTAGGAATGACTGGTGACTTTGTCATCATGTTATTCAGTTGAGACATTTTAAAATAATCTCAAAGTGATTTGTGGGTTTTCAGCAGTTTCAAGATATCAAGGCTCTTTGGAGCTTTTTTGTTTTGAACACATTATAAACAAAAACATTAACTACTTTAGTATCAACATCCTGAACCGGCTCTGAATTCTTCTAGAGGTGATGACTAGGCCCATAGCTGCAGTGAAGATCTTTGCTGCTGTGAAGTTAATATTGTTTTGCTTGGTAAATGGATAATACCAATTTTGTTCATTTCTACTGCTTCCACCCAAGTGAGATCTTTCTCAATTCAAGCTTCTGTTCTTTCTAGTACTTCTTCAGACAGCTCTTCACAATATATCTGAAACCTCAGTTTGAAGAGTAGGATCCACTGTGTTGACCTTTCTACTAAAAGTCTAAAGAATATATCCATTATAAGGATTTGTCACAGCACTTCAATTACATTTTTTAAATTCAAGAATCTAATAGAATTTTGTATTTGCTAATACTATGATATTAATTTCTAAAATATAATTTTGAAATATTTTTCTATGTGCTTTTTAAATCTCAAGCAAGAATGAGTGAAAGCTGGACAGGTTTCAAACTTCTTTATTTTGACAATGTATTTATTTAAAGATTTGTGTTTGAAAGACATCCAGACATAAGGATGAATGGACTTCTAGGCATCTTAAAAATTAATTACCCTTTATAGGATAAGAATTCTGAATTAAGATAGTATTTAGGCAAAGTAAATATTCTTTTCACTGTGCGTATGGACTAACTTAGAAATGTCATCATTCCCTCTGAGCTCAAGCTCAAGAGTGTTTTAACCAGTCAATTCACTTTCCTCTATTGTGCATTGTGTTGGATCAGTGGTATTGCTATCAAATTGCTTTCTGCTTTAGAAACTAATGCAACAGTAGAAGATGTATTTGTAGATTTTATATTTGTCACAGCAATTTAAAACAAAAAGAAAAATAAAAAAATTGAAAGGTTGAAAAGCAAACAAAACTATCATTCTCTGCTATTTTCCTAGCATTAGCCACAGCTCACACAGATAGTAAGGCCAGGCTGCCCAAAGGCCAACTCAGAAGAATGCAAAAAGCCTTATTTAAAAATGGTATAGTGTATGGGGCAGGAAAGATCAGAGAATGGGAGAAGTTCCAAGAACTGATTTAGTACTCACTGATTTCTGAAAAATGCCATATCTGTTTCCCATTAACTTGCCTAATAGTTCCACTAGAAATTACCAGCAGAACAATAATTTTGATCCTACACGTGATAGGAAGCCAGATTCTGTTAAAGTGTAGCATATTATTTATGCTCTCTGCAGGAAC
The DNA here is from genome assembly GCA_013400955.1 of Drymodes brunneopygia. Classification (NCBI taxonomy): domain Eukaryota; kingdom Metazoa; phylum Chordata; class Aves; order Passeriformes; family Petroicidae; genus Drymodes; species Drymodes brunneopygia. The sequence continues at coordinate 182,380 of VZTZ01045545.1, read as the reverse complement.
ACATTTTTCCTTCTTATGATTCTACCTTGCTTGAGTATGATTTCTCTTGGAGTTTGACTTCATCCTCTGCTTTGATACCTACCTACAGAATGGTATTTCCTTAAAATACAACAGCCCTGTTTTCCTCTTCAGTCTATGTACTGTGAATTAGATAATAATTTTGTACGCAATCCTTAAAGCCAATAAAAATATTGGAAAAATATTTAGTTCTAGTAATGCATACTATTTTTGGTGTGTAGCTTGGGGGCTTGTGCTCCATATTCATGGGATTGTTTTAATTGAATTTAATATAATTTTGAAAAGGAAACAGAATGCATTTCAAAGTTAATGTATTTCTAATTAAAGTAAAATTAATTTATCTTAAAATTCTTTCACATTATTTATCAAAACTGGATTTCAGATTATTTATGCGCTGCCAAATTATTTGATAGGGATCCAATGTATTTTCATTTCTTTGTGACAGATGAATGCCCTGAGCCATTCACAACCTTTGATATGTGTTCAGAGTATTTGCTGACATCAGTCAGCTGAGTTTATGTGCATGAACCAGATTCTGAGTATTGATGTTAGTGTCTTTTGGTCTTCATAATTTTTAACCCTAAGACAAGCTACAGTAATATCATTATTAAACCTTTTAACTTGTAGAAGCTATGAGAATTGATTAAACCAATGAAGATTTAAAGTAATTGCCAAAACTCATTCTGACACATTTAATTTTTATGTCTGAACCATTAGACTGTATCTTGTGTGTGCACTGCATGAAACCTACAGCACAAGCAAATTTTTTTTACTTCTATTTTTGTGTCATCCCAATCAAGGAAACTGTGAAGTAATTCTACCTGACACCTGCCTTGCTCTCTCTTTCTTGAGTGTGTTAATGATTCTGGAAGTGCACAGAATATCCATGGTTTCCTTTCAGCAAATGTTCAATAAGAGTACACAAATGTATACACTAGCATGCAGTGAATATGCCTCTAGATTTAGAGCACCATACCTGGTTGGTTGACTAAATTTTTCAAGTTCTATTAATTTGGTGAGTTTTGTTAATTTTTTTCCTTTTAATGCATTTTTATATTACTTTTATTATTATTTCTGCATTTTTTTCTCTCCCCCTCTTTTTGCTTTCCATATCGCTTTCATTTGTTTGTAGAAGAAAAGAAAACAGATCCAGAGAATGGGGATACAGGTAGGGTGACTTATTAAAATATTTTTGTGTTTTTCCTTTAAATTATTTGATCTTTTATGTTTAAGCAAATGTGTAGCAAAGAGGTGGAATGCAATTTGGATGTATTTTGGGCATTTCAAAATAGACACTAGGAAATGGAACCCAAGAAAGAGCTTTCCCAAATGTATTTTCTTTGCTATTTTAAGCATATCAAAAAAGGGTGAGAAATGGGAAGAGAGAGACCAGAATCAGCTAAAGGCAGATGTCACATACTTAAGGCTTCTGTTCTGTCCTCTCCTCTCCACAGAGCATGCTCACCAGCAAATGTTCTGCTCTGTTGCAGGTTTCTGATTTCCAAAATATCTGTGTTACTTTAGTCCCCTCATCATGAGTTTTTCCCCATGCCTTAGTGGCTGTGCCTCACAAATTTTTTATCCCTATTGTCCTTATGTATCCAAAAGTAAATCTGTTCTAATATTGTGAGGGAAACTCCACTCTTCTTCCATACCAGATTCCCTTTAACTCTTTGTGCCACAGAAGCCTCACTGTACAACAAACTCCTCTTCCAAAGTCAGATCCTGGTATAGGATTGCTATCACCAGCATCTCTAGGAACTAGAATGATTTAATAACTGGAGAAGACAATGAAAGAAAGAATGAAAGAGCAGAGGTTCCAGCTGGTTTTATTTTGATTTTTAACCAGATAGGTTTGCCTTAGGCTGAGCTGGATGATAAGGCCAGTTTGTTGTCCCTTTTCTCTGGTGTGGAGCATGGGCTATCAGCTGAAGAGTCTTACCTTAGACAGTGGCCATTGTTTGACCTGAAGAACAGATAACAGTCTTTGGTTCTAGGCTGAATTCAGTGTTTGCTTGTCACCTTTTAAAATGGACTCAGTGAGCAGCTGAGGTTAGGAAAATTAGATATTAACCTAATCACTGATTTACAGCCCTTCATTTTAACGGTGAAGCAGCTGAATCTTACCTTTTTTCATCTTAGCTTATTTCGATGTAAAACATGAAAATACTTTTTTTTTATTTGAAGCTGAAGCAGTGATTTTAGTGCCTGTCCTGGGTCCTGTTTTAGGTATGGAATTATACAGCCACCACCTAGACCATGGTAGGAATTATTTCAATCTTACCTCAATGGGGCTTATCCCTAGCTTCCACTTCAATAAAAGAATGAAACAGAGTTCCTTTCTCTACTATGTTTAATAGGCAATGGTAGTTACAGCTCAAGCTGGGTGCCTCTTAATTGGGGCCCTGCCTGTTGCTTGTTACTGGATTTTATAGTCTCTATAGGTGGCTTACTTTTCTGATGGCACTTCTGCTCATCCAATCCTGCTTGCAGCATCTGGGGTCTTTCTCTTCTGATTTGCTCCCACAGCCTCCAGGCACCCTTTTGTCTGTGTCTTGAGAAATTTCCCTGTCTTTTGTTGCAAAATATTCTACAGCTAAAGTTGAAATTATAGTTCATTGTCTAATGGTTACATTTCCATAGATAAAAACAAAGGTCAAATTCATGTGGCCCAAGGTTTAATTTACTGTAGTTACTAGAGCTAAGCTCTAGCACAACAGTCTCTCACTGCAGTCCTTGTGGATGTGAGAGATTACTGTACTGCACAATACTTCTGTGCCTTGCTCTGGCATTTCAGGAGTCTTTGCTCTGTAGTTATATTGATTTCCCTCAGCACATTCTCTTCCAAAAGTATGGGGAATGGCTGTTAATGAATCAGCTGTTGTCTCTCAGCCAGGAATTTCTTTGTGTCCATGAAAACCCCACTGAACTAACCTTCAGGCCATGGGTTTTTAATGTTAGAGAGTTCAAAATAAGCAAAACTCCAGAAGGTTGCCTACAGTGCAATGACCCCAGTTATGTCTGATGAGCAGCACCAGGCTTTGTTCTTCCCTTCAGTCTTAATTTTTTGTGTTCATATGGCTGGAGTTTGAGTGTCTCATTGGATATTTCTGCTGGAGGCACAACTACTGGTTATAAGGACAATTCTGGAAGGATGGTCGGGCAGAAACGAACTCATTTTATCTGGCCAAAATTTGGTTGCATACACTTTGGTACATTGTGGCAGTACATCAGTATATCAGAGGCAGCTTTAACTTTTCAAGTGTCAGTCCTTATAGTCCTTAAAATGTGTTGTACTGAGCTCCAGCTAAGGATCTAGTAACACAAGGGCTCAGTCAGCTCCTGAGTGATTCAGGTGTGTGAAAGCTTATGCTCCTACATTTTAACCCCTGTTGATAATTAATGGTTAGATACAGGTTAGTTCTGGTTTGTTGACACATGCTCCATGAACAGCTCTTGACTGCAGTGGAGTCCTTAGGATAGGACCAACGTTCTGCCTTGGTTACCAAACTCGTGTTAAAAGCTGTAGCTCCAAATGCACCCAGATGGTTACTGAACCCTCTAGAAGTGTTTTCTGCTCCTGCTAAACCCTCCCACATAGATGTCAGCTAAGCAGAGACTTGCCAGCAGAAGTGGAGGTGATGATAGCCCTGAATTCCCACCACTTAGTGTGACATGCTTTCATGCTGGACCACGGGAATGGGAAGTGCTGTGACACTCTCTCAACCTTTCCTGCTCCCATCCAGGTCACAGCTGCATCTGGCTGAGGTCACAGTGAGATCAGCCTGGGGCAGACAGTCATCCTGCACTCTTTCTGCATGTCAGTTCCATGTACAGTAGAACCAGAGCTATCTTCTGCATTATGAACTTTCCACTGTCCCTGGGTTTTCCTCTCTTTGCATATAACTGAATTCACTCACTTGTGAAAGACAGTTTTGAAAATAGAAAGTAGGATAGATTTTCCTTTAATAAGATTTTATGGGAATTGGATAATTTTTTTCCAAAATGTTTCTGTCTTCTTTTTCTCTTCAGAAAAAATAAGCTACAAATTTTGCTTGTTTTGTTGCAGACGTCTTACACCAAGGCCTTATATCTTATGCTCCCCTTTCGAGTGGCATATTTTGTACATATCATAGGCAATTGGATTTGTGGAAGTCTAACTTTCACTTCGCCAGCTGATCATAGATAAGAATGAATATAGTCTCAAGTGATTGTGAAATTTCTAATTTATGCCCAAGAAATGCTATTTCTTCACTTGCAATTTCCTGAAATTTGGCAAAATGTCTGGAGACAAAGAACGCGTGCCATGATTTCATAATAAAACATAAGAAAAACTGAAAAAATATCCCTCTTTGTGAAAAATATCTCCTTTCTTACATAATTGAAAAATGACAAGAAAATTTGCAGAATGTTATGATTTCAGCAAAAGATGATTTCTTTCTTTGAGAGGAGACTGGAGTATTTTACTTCAAAAAAAGTATGTGTCACTTCTGTCATTGAAAGAAAGAAAATACCATTTCCCAGTGTAAAGTTTTTGTTTTCAAGAGAAAAAAAATCTTTAGAGCTTTTAAAACTAAGTCACTTCATCTTAACGATAAATTGACAAGCACTGCTATGGGTTCTATAATGGTTGAAGAAAATTATGATAGGAAAAAACTATCTGTATTTGATTTTAGAAATTTTCATCTGCTGATCTCTTTTTTTGTTTTATTTCTCCCTATAAAACCCCATTTATTCTTTCTCATTAATTTTTCTTAATTTTAATTTCTCTTAGAATTTTTCATGAAATATTTTCTTTCCTGTTGTTGTAAGGAGTAAAGACAGAGAGAATGCAAAACTTAGAAGCCAGAGGGTTTATAGAGAACAGAACAGCTTAGTGCTTTTGCATTCCCACTTCCTTTTACCTCCTCTCCTTCCAGATTTCCTGCAAAGTGCCACAGAATCTACCTGGCAGCTCTCATAGTATGTGGTACTACCCCTGTTGTTCTCAAGAAAGAAAATACAAGGCTGAAAGGCCGAGATTCTGTGCAGAGCCCCAGTTTGCTGTTAGGTTATGACTTACAACTGAGGTTTAGAGTTTAAATCAGGCTTCTGTAGTGCACTGGAATCTAATATTCCCATCTCAGTTCCATAAATGCAGTCCAGGTTGCTCAGTACATACAGCATACAGAAACTTCTATTTATGATTATTGGGATTCTGAAATTTTAATCCTAGACAACTTTTGTGTTAAAATTATGGCTAGTTTAAGACAAATGTCAGCCAAAAAGAATGCTTTTTAGCATTCGGTGGATAATGATTTATTTTTGTGGAAAAGTGGAAAAGAATTAAACTTGTATGTGTATAATAGCTAATTATATTTTGTTTGAAAATATTTTCTGAGTTGTTGTCTTCCTCTCATTTTTCTATTTCTCAGTCTTCCACCTCAGCTTTGGCACTTACTTCCTTATTATTTTACGTTGTGAATCGTGGTATTACAGTACCAGTTTGTTGAAACCAGCTACTGCCTGAGTCACGTAGTGAGACCCCATCCCTGACTGAAACTAATCACATATTTTATCCAAGAAGAGTGAATCCTGAAATTATTCTTGAAGCTATGTTTCATTAGAATGTAATACAGTGATGCCACTGGGTGGCTCTTTAAGATTCCTTTAGTCATTCTTTGAAGTTTTTGACAACACTAAGAATATACTCAAATAGTAAATGGAAGGTCTGCTAGTCTGTGGTTGTTACTTGATTATTAATTTGATATCTCAGACTATAATAAATGCAGAACCAGAATCTCTACCCAAAATAAGCAGGTTAACTTTGCATTCCTCATTATTAAATAAAAGACTCAATTTCTCTTGAATATTCTTAAAATAGTAAAATTATATTCCATGGAAACATTGTGCTTCATTTATATTGAGTTTTTTTTCACAAAGTTGGCTTCATTTGAATTGTGTAGATAATACAACACTTATTAAGATTCTGCTGAAATACTTATCTGCTATTTTCCTCCTGTGACAACTTTTCGGTTTTCTGCAAGATCGTAATTCAGGAACTAAAATGATGTGCACGGAATTTAAGTAAATAAAATTTCATCTCTTTCTGTTGAAACTTCCATTAGCATAATTTTAACTTTGGAACTGATGACTGCTTGTGTATTTATTTTCTTCTTTTCTTCTCTTTTTAACTTAACAGGTGCAATGGATGTAGAAGAAAGGAATCGCCAAATGAAAATGAGCAAGTACAAACAGGTAGCAGGATCAGATTCCAGGCTGGAACAAGATTATCATTCTAAGGCAAGGGAGTTTTGTTTTGAAAAGCAACAAAATATGCTAAACTGAAATAGCCAACATCCTATTAGACAGTAATAGATGAGTGCCAGGTTGATTCTTCAGTAGAAGTTTCTTGTGTGTCTATAATAAAATTTTGGAAATGTGCAGCAAAACTCTTAACTCACAGTGTTCTTGACTATTAAAACTTAAGAAGGATAAGTTAAAGCAAATGAAAGAAGTGGTGTAATTGTCTATCCAAATGAACAATAGTACCATGATTTAAAAGGAAAAGGAAAAAAGATGTTTATTGAGTGAAGAATGAAATGAGAGCTATTGAAACTTGATCATGCCTCTCATATAGTTGAACAGACAGTTATCTTGATCTGTTGAAAACTGGAAGATGCAGTGTCATTTAGTTTAATAGTGGCTTTTTAACACCTGGAAGGGTGTTTTGTACACCAACAAAAGCTTTCACCCAAGCTGTGGCAGTTTGTCAAAAATCTGAATATCTACATAGTAGTATAACCTTAAATATACTATCTGAAATTTCCTGCTATCTGGAGCAGGGTCATGTCATATAGAGTGTGTTAATTAAAATAATCAAGATATTTTCAATTTAAATTTCTATTATACAAAAATAATTTTGTGTCCTCTAAAACACTTCAGTAATTGAGGTCGCATTTTAAGTGGAAAACACGAGACTTCTGACCTATAAAACCTGGTTGAGGAAGAGAATTCTGTTTTAGACTTCTATTTCCAGGTTTTTTTTCCTTGCTCCCAGGATTGGCAAAACTACTGTAAAATGAGACGTTCAGTATTTGAATGCAAATGAATAATCAAATTAATTATAAATTAATTATTATTACAATTAATTATTAGTTTTGCAGATAATGCAGACTAATACACTTCATATAATTACTTTCTAGAATATACATTTCAGTGTGGGAAAATAGAAGAGCTTTATCAAAGTCTGTTTCCAAATGGAAAACCCTGTTACTGAAAATTGATTTGACAAAACCAAGACTGTGAAAATGGCTTAAGATACTTTAAAACTCTGTAGATGTGCTGCATGGTTATTTGGGTATTTTGCAAATGTAGTTTTAACTACACAAGGCATAGAAATGTTTATTAACATGTAAGAGGGACTTGGATACTGTCGTGTTTAGATGTTTCTTTTATTTTGACTCTTATGGCAAAGTATTTCTATATTGTTGGCTTTGAAAGGTGTTACCTTTGAGAGATGAGCATAATACTGTGAGTGGACCTTATCGTAAGTGTCGTGATTGTATGTACCACAAAAATATGACTTTATGTACTGTATGTATAACCAGACTTAATCTGCTGATTTTTCTGCTCCCTCAATGCTTAACTGAAATTTGAGTCAGAAGTAGGACTGGTGCAGATTAAATTGGTTCTCATGTAAAGGAGTCAGACAGAACATAACTACCTAAGGAAGTATTTACTAGCCTTGTTTTTTCATTTCACCTACACCATATTATTGGGCCTCACTCTACATCTTTTATCTTTTTAATTAAAATTTTACCTTCAGTATTATTGGAATGTATTAAAGAGGAAAATTATAAATGGAATTATTTTATGAATATGGTGGTTTATTTGTTGCACACATCAAACAATGTCTCCAGAAATAAACAGTTAATTTACTCTTCTGCTTAAGTGTAGTTTCAGTACTTGAAAATGAGTTATTTATTCTATCAATGAACCTGTGGAACTAGACACTGTATATTCACATATATCTATTAATTCAACATGCATTCTTAAAATTGTGTAATTGCAAAGCCATGTGAGAACCATAACTCTCATAAGCCATGTGAGAGTCCTGTCTTCACTTTTTTACTACCACTGCTTCAATTCCCCTTTATTAAGTTCTTATATTATCTAGAGACAGAAAACAAGTAAGTACAATTTATCTACCTGGTTTCTACAAAAATTCTTTTGGAATCATGAACTGAAACACATATGTCAAATGCTGACTGAAATGTTCTGTACAGTATACAGTGACTTTGATTTCTTTAGGCTGCTCAATGGGCACAAGCAGGCACTCACGAGTGCCACGCCTGAGAAAGATGTCTTTAAGTAGGCATTAAGCCACATCCAGGAAAGCCAGCACACAGAATTTTCTTTTACCTTTTCTGTTCTGTTTCTTTCTTTAAATAGAAGTCAACAAGTCAACAGCATCTTTATGTCCCTCTTGATTACTTTAAGAAAAAATTATCCAATATCCTTCCTTGCTGAGAAGGCAAAAGCTATAAAAGCAGAAGGTCTATTAAATATCCAAATATTAAAATAGGCATCCTATATTATATCTCCCTAGCTTTGTTCTACCTCTGGAAATCAGTACTAGAGGCTTTAGAGGAAGGTAGACACCCTTCTGTGGTGCACAGTCATACATTAAGAAGTTTTTCGGAAAAGTTTAATTCCAGACCCCAGCGTTCTTAGAATCTGCTGAAATATGGAATTGATTCTCCCTTATGTTTTTTCCTCATGATTGATAAAGATTGCATTTCTATTATTCTTATACCTGCCTCATTGTTTTTCAAACAATAATTATTCTGCTTCTATAATATTTTGTGTGCATTAGTTTAGTAGGGTGCAAAAGCGTTATTTCCTTAACTTCCTTCAGAAGCTGCTGAAGTGTGGTTTCAGGACAGACATAAGGAAAGCAAGTAATGTATTAACTTTCATATAAATATTTACACCTAAGCAGAGGAGAGAAAAACATTGCAGGCACTAAGGATTAGGTAAATTAATTTCTGGTATTGGAGCAACTATTTATTTCTGCTTAGTGAGTACTAGTAGACTTGTACTAAATAGGATATGTACTAAAGTCTGAATTGCAGTGCTGGCAGATGCTGACATACTGGAAAACCTGAATTATGGAAATAAAGAAAAAACCCACAGTAGCACAAGAGTGTTCCACCAGAGGCAAAATTAGCCATTTACCACACTGTGCCTCTGCAACACCAGCCTGATTTGTGTAATTTTCCTCAAGAAGCTTTCTGTGACTGGTTTATTGTTTTGCAGAAGAGCTGAGCTTCCCAGTTCTACATTGTTAAGCAAGATGTACTGTGGAGAGGGAAGGGATGGGAGCTGAGTGAGCCACACGCTGGACTCACATAGGTCACACTTTGTAGAACTGGCTTTTGGAGTCACTTCCCAAACTGCCTCATCAAAGCTCTCTGAACCTCTCTGCCTTGCTTCCTGCTTCATACTCCCACCATTAGCTCTTCTGGCAAACAAATTGGAAGTGGCCATTCCCACCAGTGCTCAGATTCAGGAACTCCTGCTGACAAATTTAGGACAAAGGGTGTGAGAAATCCTGTCATTCCTCTCTCCTTGCCCCATGACTAGAACATCGCAGTGAATCAGCTGAGGAGAGTAAAAAAGCTTTGTTGCTACTGAGAAAAAAAGAGAGAAGATACTTCTGGTATATAGAACCCTAGAAGTGTTTGCAATCAGTGTGAAGTCAGTGTAGAACCAGGAGATAATTCCATTAACCCAGGCTGTATTAGGCACTACAGAGAAGTCTGATCACTGATGTCAAACTAAAGGGAGATGGATTTATGTAGGAGTTGCAACAGTGAAAAACTATGGCTTTCTTTAGGAACAAAGGTAAAACAGAGACTGTCAACTAGCTGACACACATTTAATCCTCTAAGTATCTTGAGACTTGTTTTAATTGTTTTATTAGGAAAAAATAATGACCTACAAAAAGACAGAGAAATCCAGTTACATAATATAGCAATTAGTAATAGTCAGTAATGTAGTAATTAGTAATAGAGTATGTTAGAGCAATAAGGAATAAAGTTGGGATAAAAGAGGTAAAAGAGCAGATAAAAACTGATTTTTTGCTGAACAAACTTATTCAGGCAAATGTAGAAAAGAGTACATCAAATACAGAATAATACAGAACATCAAAGAGGATTTCCTAACTCCACCTTTACTGATAATGATGATAACACTGAAACTTTCTGCATCATCAGATGTATTTAAAGTTGCAGTCCCTGATAATCAAAAACCACAATTCAAATTTTAGATACAAGCATAATCCTCTGTGTTTGGTGTAGGAGAATAGTACTTTAAGGCATACTACTGTGCTACTTTGTGATCTTCTAGCCTGTTAAGACCAAGACAAATTAAACTGTGGGAGAGTCAAACGTGTTTAGTTTATTTGAGTGGTGTAGATGCAGCTGAAATGCTCTTGGAGCATGCAGACACAGAACAGCTGCAGTTCTTCAGAATGAGACACTTTGATTCAACAATGAATCAAGTACAACCTTATGGGATTTCTCTGTGAAAGAGTGTGAAAAAGGTAAGATCTGGAGGTGGAAGAGGCTGAATTTGAATGCCTCAGAAGCAGATCTTAATTGTAAGCTCTTTTAAAGTGCCAAAGTGCTGCCAGGAGCTGCCTTTTCCCTCTGAAACCTGCAGTAAGTAGTTGTGCCATAGCTACAGCTACATGTGGAATCCTCTAACCTGTGCTGTTGATTGAAAGATGTCATTTAATGGTGTTTTGGGAATCCCTTTGTCTCCTCCTCAAAAATCAAAGCAGAGCAGTACACAGAGCAGCAAAGAGTGCTAGCAGAAGCACTTGCCACCTTTCTTCTTGAAACCCTTGTGGAGAAGGGAGTTAAACAATCATCCAGCTAAAAGGATGTTTGGAACTTTGATATTTTGCTGCATATAAGCTGTATTTGGTTCATATTGGTTTTATATTGACAACTTCTGTAGAGTTCTCAGAGGATCATGAGATGTCCAGGAATAATTTGATAATTTATAATAATTATGAATATACCCCTTGGATCTATAATTGTTCCTTACAACTGATGCTGTTAATGATGAAATGGGAAATATTAGAAGTGGAGTCTGTTTAGATATTCATATGCCCTCAAAACCATTCATAACTTGTTTTGTATATATTTAAACTGTAACATACCAGTTTAAATTTTAAAATCTTAAATATCTGGATAAAACTTGGAAAAACAAAATAATTAGAATGGAGCTGTGCTGGAGAATAATTAAGGAAGCAAAGGCTAACACAGATAAGACCATGCACAAGTATTCAGTGCAATAAATTGCTGTGGAATGCCTATACAGTTGAGGGCCTAACCAGTAAAATGTGATCGGCTTAGAAATGGGAAGAGCAGTGTGTAGCTCCCTTCATGTTCCCATTGCCCACCTCCACACCAATAAGTTCTTATCTTCAAAAAATAAACCAAACACCAATTAGACCAACAAAGAATTTTCCAAGTGAGGAAACTTTTTACCTATTCCCTGTTCTATGTTTTTTGTGCTTTCCAATGGACTAATGAGCATTGTACTTTGGGCCAGAAACTTGGTAGCTGAACCAGCAGGTCTGGAAGGACAGGTCCTGTCACTGCCAACAGCCTGGGAGTGCTCAGGTCACCTAATAAATCACTCTCATGTGTGTGTGATATGTAAGGAATTTTGCTGGTCAGTGGCAGACAGTCTCTGTGGCCCATAGTGCTGGTAGCATTTATATTTTCAATCAAGTATTCAATTGTATTTTTTAATATAATTTTTTAAAATAAATTACTGAAATGGAAGTTCTGGTTCCTATAAGTGCAGGATTCAAAGCTCAATTATAAGCCTTAAAAATAGATCTAGATGAAATACATCCAGAATTTTAGACCTGAACTCTATATACATGGTATTATAGAAAATACTTTTTCTTTAATTTCTATTTTTATGAAACTGTATTTTGCTGATGTGTTAGAATTCATTTAGTGACTTTGCATATAGGTGTGGGTTGCTGTGATTTCTAGTATTTTCTTCTTTAGTAAAAGATGTGCAAACTCTTAGAAAAGATTTCTGTTGCTGTAATTTTTCTTTTTCATTAAATTCAGGCACTCTTTTAATTTATTTTGGCTTTGATAATTTTGTAATTGATTTTTTTAAAATCTTGAGTATCAATGGTTCTATCAGAAATTTAGGGTATTTTTAAATGTAATACTGTGGTTAACAAAAATACTGAATTCACATTTGATGATTGTGGCTGAAATTTAAACACCTGAAAGGAGACTGATGCTGGCTATCTTTAGCTGTGGACAGGTACTTTCTGTTGTCACACAGTTTCTTAGATTTTGTGTAAGCTTCTGTTGGTAATCAGGTTTAGAAAGAAGAGGTTAAATACATCATAGAATGTTGTTAAAGTACCTTGTAATTTTACAGTGAATCTCAAAGAGAAAAAATGACCCCAAAAGTCAAATAATAAAACCATCAGTCTATTTTGGCTCTTTATTTTCATTAGTTACAGTAGTCTACCAGAAAAAAAAAGGGCTTGTCAATAGTAGAGAACTGGTTTTCCATTAAAAAAGCACAAATTCTAAGTGTAACACGGTCTTGTGTTTTACAGCAATGAGTTAAATATTATTTTGCAAAAGGCAAGTATTTTCAAGAAAAAAATTGTTTTAGCAAGCACATATACATCAAATATATAGCAAAAGTTATATCAATGGCTTTATGTAAAAGCCAGGTTCAGTTGAGCATTGTAACCATTCCATTAATAATCACATTTTAAATTCACCTGGTGATGTTTTGATCAACTTCTATCCAGAGCAATCATTGCAATTTATCTTAAATACTTTTATCCTTTTTATAGTAGAATATATTTTCCTTTCTGAACAGCTTTGTATAGACAAGTGAATTGTCAAACTGTTAGTCTTTTGGTTCAGAGCAGCTGTCTTTTCATAGTAAACTCAATTCTTTCTGTGTACAGTTTTTTTCTGAATTTAAGCTGTAAAGTTCCAAGACGTTGTTGAGCTAAGTGGCAATTAATGTGCAAAATACTGTGACTATGCTTGAATTAATTATTTAAGTTGTTCTGAAACTGATGTTATGCTGATAATAAGTGAGAAAATCTACAGGAAAAAAAGAAAAAAATTAACTGGGAAATATATACTAAATATCTGGGTGCCTAGGTGTGACATTCAAAAATAGAGACTATATGAAGTTAATTGAATTGCTGCAACAATCAGGAAACTCTAAGAAATAAGAATAATGATCTATGATAACATGTATCACACTAGTTTGTGCTACTTAATTCTGTGCATGCAAATGTGTACAAAGAAGTCATTACTCACAGTTGAAATACAACAAATCTAGAGCAGTGACCCAATGATGGAAACAGGTTTGCTAGATAAATTTGCTAGACTATTGGTCTTGAAAAATCGAGGAAAGTGTGGCATACACTTAGAAAGGACAGACCTTAAATCTCAATGCAGGGCTTGCATGGAGCCTGCTTAAATGTGTAGGATTAAAAATGAACCACAGAATCATAGAATGGCCTGGGTTAGAAAGGACCTTAAAGATCATTTGCTTCCTATCTGGAGGATTTGCCCAGAGTTTACTGTTATCATTTGTAGCTCTGGCTGTAATAATGATGCCAGTGTGGTGGTTTTAGTGGTGTGTATGTTTTCCTCACATCTGGGAGTGCTCCTCTTTATTAAATAGGTTGATTTTCTTTGGTAGCAAGGCCAAAAATATCAATGAAAATTTTGCCAGCGTATCAACTTTTTTCCAAACAATAGGTTTGTAGTTTTGAGGAATTTTTGCCAGCTGTTACACAGGAAAGAATGTTAGGTGTGTCTATCAGATTTCCCTGTGGGCTTTTGATTCTTATTTTATAAAGTACCTTAACTAACTAAACTCTTATAGTTTTCATTAATATAACTGTGGCTTCCATTTCTACTGCAAGCAGTTCATATGAAGGATGTACGGAGACATAGCACACAGCCATTATTCTGAAAAAGGTGGTTCTGCACAATGGAGCTAATCAAAGTAGAGTCAGGACCTTGAGTCTCAGCATAGGGAGGTTTTTGTAAAGCCTCAATGCCTTCAGCAGCGGTCATAGCAAGAAGGTTACTAAGACATGAAATGACCTCTGTGTCCTTTCTAACCTGTGGTATTTCTTAGTGTTGTTTCTGGGAATTGGAGGCTTTGCTTACAAGAACTACTATTGTTTAGTGCTAGGCAACAGAATTTTATCTTTAGTCATTTATCAGTAGGAATATTATTCTCCTTCTGCAGATGGAAATCATTGTTTTACCAGAGACTTCACTGACAGCTTGGAGTCAGTGAATAATAGCAGGAAATAACACAATTTTGTCTGAGGTTCTGCTTGTTCTATCACAGTAAAATTATTCTGCTATATCTTTTTTCTTCAAACTGTGTAAAATCGTGGATATTTATTTGTTGCATTATATAGAGCATCTTAGATACATTAATTTCAGACAACTAGGATACATAATTCTGTTTCTGCTCTCTCTTGAGTGACGTATGCCATCATGTAAAAAACAATTTTGGTGATGTGCATAGTTCTGCAGTTTAATCCAAAACTACTAGCTGATTTATAATATCTGAACTTTAGTTAGCATATGATTTTCTATTAAAAAAATTCAAAACATATGACATAATGTTCTGTAAGTAAGAGACAATAACTTAAATTCACTTCTGGCTAACAGGCTGACTCTCAGTTTCAAGAATTGTAAAGAAGCAGATTGGGTGATATTTAGGAGGCAGTTAAAAATGCTTCCTTTCCCTCTTCTAAGCTAGTTTCTAGTCAAATAATTTTGGAAACTATTATGCTAATGCTGTCCTAAGGAAACATTTGTAAAATGAAAATAACTTCAAGAACAGAATTTATTCTAAGAATTAATAGACATTAAAGATCTTCAAAAATGTTTATAGAAGTTTTTGATCTCAGAGTAGTTCCAATCTAGGTACCTGTCTTACGAAATGAACTAAATTTCTCATGCAGTTTAAATTGATGCTTTTGAATTGTTTCTTTTCTGTAAATGTTACATACTATTGCCCTACTGTTTAAGTGGTTTCTGTGGTGAAGATGAAATTGTAAATAGTATTAATTGATGTTGCATGTTTTCAGTAAAAATGAACTCAGATTAACCTTACAAGCAAGCAGAGGTAAATCATATGATTTACAATGAGATAAGGGAGACATAAGTAGTAATTGTTTTCTAATTACTCCCTCAAGGACAATGACTGAGAGAAAAAGAGAGTTCAGTTTTTCTGATCTGCAGGAGCAGTTTGCTTGCTGAGGATCTCCCTATAGCCTTTTTTTTTTTTGCTAGTTGCTATAAAAGAAGAAAGAGTAAAGCTGCTGAGGAATACATTTTAGGGAAAATAATATTTTCTAAGAAGTTTACCTTTTTTATGGATTGATAAGGAAACAGTGGTATCTATATCTCACAGATTTTTTTCTCCTTTCGCTTGGCATGAATCAGCAGAAAATATTCAGGAAAGTTATCAGCTGAGCTTATATTTTCTTATTGTACAGGGATTTTCTAAGATGTATTCTAATAATCAGTGAAAACAAGAGATTAAGAAAAAACATTATGTGACGTCCCCTCAAATCATGCTTGATTTTGCAGGCTATCCTCTGATATCTATGGATTTAAGGACTTTGAAAGTGGAATCATAGATGTATAAAGATGTATTTATATCCTGTTCTTGAACAATTGTGGCCCTAGGCACTTCTGGCTGAGGAATAAGTGCTCACCAGATGGCCATGTGTCAATCCAGCTCTTCTCTTCAGCATGAATTCTTTTGAAGGTGCTGTGTCCCAGGACAAATTTGGTGAAAGGCATATTAAATGTTGCATAGTGAAGGTAGGATTAAGGGAAAAGTTTGTATTTCTGTTCTTAAGCCATCAGGTATGCTGAAATACTTAACAGGCTTTTGGGTTGAAATTAAGTGTAATGAAAGAAAAATTCTGTGATAGGAAAAGATCCTTGTCTTGCCATCTTTTTATTTTCGTTGTATTTGTTTTCATGAGACCAAAAGACTGAAAACAAATTATGAAAATGAAGTTTAAAATCCAGGTTAATGTATAAAAAATGCATAAACTGCATATTATTTTATTTCCTAGTTTGCATTTGCAAAGCAACATCTCAGAGAAGCCCAAATTAGGTAGAACAACCACAGACAAAAGAGGTTTTTTTAAAACAGAACTTCTGCCTTGTTACTCTCTTTAAAAAATAAGCTATTGATTGGATGCCAGGACTGTATGAAGTACAAGAGATTTTGAGTGCAGTGGTGGCAGAAATGGCATGTGAACCACTTGAGGAATGGAAACAAATACAGGAAGCATGCTTTAATTCAGTTTATCCAATGTGAGTAGGATGTACTGCTGTTAGAAGTCCAATACGGAGCAGAAAAAAGCAGTTATCACTCAAAGTGGACCCTTTGAGCAGTTCAGGCTCACCAGGCTGTCCTACAAACATACTGAAATTCACCAGGAGATACAATCCTGGAGACACTGTTAAATGTAATTGCACATTAAATTGGGAAGTCCCTGGATACCTGTTTTGCAACTGCCCTGACTTGAACAGCCCAGACTTTTTGCCATGAAGTGTCCATGATGATGCATCTTTAGGAGACTTGCTTGACATGGTGCTGTGGATTGCTAAAGGATTGCTGGTGTCTATTTTAAATAAATTTTCTTCCTTCTGTGTAAGACAGAATAAAAGTTAATGCATGGCAGTCAAAAACATCCTGGGGAGTTTGAGAAGATGTACCTTAGAGTTTATTGCCTGCCATCACATAGCCGGACTTTGGACCCGTTTCTCTAAAGTGAAACTTGGTGATTGACTTTGCCCTGTTTTAAATAGCAGTTAAAATTCTGGTGGAGATCAGCAGTATAAAGGGAAATTGGATAGCAAATGTTTCAAAGAAATCTTTGGAAGAGCTTTTTTTTATTTTCCATTTTGTCTGCTTTCCTGAATTCCTTTCATGTTGGAAAAGGGGGACTAATTTTTGGATATCCTTCTACTTTTAATTATCGTTGTAGGGTACTTCTTTTGAAGCTCTTCTTTATTCACCTTCCTATTATGTAGACTTATATTTCTTCAAGATCTTGACTTTTTTTCAAAAACTGTTGGGAATATTCTGGTTACAAGATTGCATTCTGTGGTTCACTATGTAACTTGATACATGGCATCAACTCTTGTAACAAGATGAAATCCATCCACAGGGCATATGAGATTTTCTGTTCCTTCCAGTTTATATAGACAATTGTAGCTGTTTGACTATAACCATGTGCTATTCCTGGGTCTCTCTTTTGCCTTAATCTGTCAGAATCAGCTTTTTATTCCAGCTGTCAAAACTCCTCCTAAATATCTCAACTACCTTGATAAATAATAGAAAGTAGTTACCTTCACTTTCAAAGATGATGTCTGGTTGTCTAGTAGATGAGGCACCAAAGGTGTCTGTGGTGTAGCTGTGTTGTCATGTCCCAGAGTCCTGCTTCAATTATATTTATGATTTGATGTAGAAGCTCTCTCTATGTGTAATGATTTTAAGGTAGCTTTTGATGAGATATTAGGAGACACCTGCTTGGCCATCATAAACCCTATATTTTCACTCCAATATGTAACACATCTTGGATTGCCTTTTAAGAATGTTTTGCTGTGATGCTCATAATTATTCCTCTCTTCATTTATTTGTCTTTTACTTTATCTTAAACAACAGGTTTTCACCCACTGTATTTTTCAAATGAGAGATGGGATTTTAAACACTGTCTTTGTGATTTTGAACAGTCTGGAATAATGTGGTAACTTCATATATTCCAGCAGAGAGTTTGCAGTTCTCTCTCCTTTCAAAATTTTTAAAATTTGATCCATACTCAAAGTAAGATTAAATAATAACACTTAGTTCCCTAGACTAGATGAAACTATTGTTGTGAATTAATTCTGCATCAACAACAGCTTGATTTCAGAACTGATATTAGTGCAGTTGAAATTAGAGGTTGCCTTGATATTCCAAAAGTCATATTATATGAAAAAACCCACCAGAGAAAAACCTACTTGGTGTTTGAAAATTACTGTAGGAACATATTTTTTTGTAGGAAGACAAACTTGTTGACAAGCTAATTTTCAAGCTCACTTAAAGACAAAAATACTTAAGAGCTGCCTTACTGCTTCCTACTTTACCAAGTATTTACAGGGTCTGTAAGTTCTTGTGAAGTAATTCTAGAATATTGTGTAGTGCTCTCCTGTATTTGCATGATATTATGCATTTTGAGAGTTCTTAAAAAAATGACACCATATGGCAACATATGTGAAGCCAATGATTTTTTGTCTTTTGATTCAGCTTGCCTCTGGACTACTTCCCTCTAGATTTCCACTTGTCCTTAGGCACGGATACATTGGTGGCTTCTGTATTGCTTCTGCCCTTGCAGTTTTAACTTCAACTCCTGGGTTACCCTGACCCATAGGATGACAGAGTACTTTGGGTTGGAGAGGACCTCAAGAGCTGTCCAGTCCAACCCTTAGCAGGAGTCCAAATCAAGATCAGCGTGACATTAATACAGGTTCCTCAGGGCTTTAGCTGATCAGGTCTTGAAAACATTCAAGGATGAAAACTGCACAACTTCTCTGAGTAACTTGATCCATTACTTCACTGTGCCAATGGTAAAAATGTGCCTACTTACTACCAGTCAGACCTGCTGTGAATTGCTTGGCTCTGTCTTTTTGACATTCTCCCCTGTATAATCTGATAAACTGCTGTTAGGAACTCCCATAGCCATCACTTCTCCAGGCAGAATGAGCCCAGCTCCCCCAGCCAGCTTTGTGGCCTTCCAATAAACTTAATCTAATTTATTATGTCGGTGTTTCACTTTGGGTCTCAAAACTGCTTACAATATTCTAGATGCAGGCTAATGACTGCTGAATAAAGGGGAATAATCTCTCCTCTTGTTCTGCTTGTGTTCAAGTACAACCAAGTCTGCCTTTTTTTCCTGCAAGGCCCTCTGCTGACTCACTTGATCGTTTTCATTGTTGTTTTCATTCCCTAATTTAGCAGTTAGGATACTATTTGCGGAATTGCTTAGTTCCACAGTGAAATCAGGTTTCAGGAACTCCTGCGTAAGACCGCCTATGTGAGCATTGGTTAGTGAAATTGATAAATGGATGACACCCCACTACAGAGAGAAGGATGTGAAAACCTTTGAAGAAAATTTTTTTCTCATGTTCAATAGAAATATGAATGTTCCTTTTTACAGATGGTTTAATTGATGGTCTAAATTTATCGGAAATTCAGACGGTTTAGAAGGTGGATTTTGCAAATCAGGTTACAGTCAGTTCTTTTTATTCAAGGCAGAAGTGGATTGGAATGTTTTGAATACTGAGGAAAAAACTACTGGGTAAGGAATGGGAGTGAGGGATGAATGTACAGAGAGCCACTGTACATCCAGCTAGATTTACTGGCCCAGGCACTGTACTGCTTAGAAGTAACAACTCCACAACTCTCTATTTTAGTGCAAGTCAGGAGTGCCAGTAGAAGTGCACAGGGCTGGGCTCAGGAGATCAAAGGGTGCTGAATACAAAGCAAGAACTGGCTGAAGGGAGAACAGTTGGAACAATACCAATGTGACTCATCAGAAGAAAAATATGGGGTTAAAAAAGCAGGATCCAAGAATTAGAAATAAAAAGGAGTAAGATAGGATAGGATCCAGGACTACAAAGCAGAAGACAGGATCAGCAGCCAAGACTGAGTCTAAGGTAGACTGGCTGCAGCTCCATATTGAGAAGCGCAAGGCAGCTGTGGATCTCATTTTATACCCAACACCTAATACAAGAGCAGTGCAAGAATTAATCTCCTGAGGGACAGCTGTGTGCCATGTAATAGCTAAAGCAGAACTGGCAAAGGCAGACCTGGCTGGCTGCACCTCAATTGCCTTGATGGATCTTGACAGAAGTGACAAATGTAAACACAGATTATTGAGCTGGCTAAGTATAAATTACATGAAAAGGCAGATTAATCATAGCCTTCATCTTGAGTTTGTGTGTGTGTAAGCTACAGATAAACATATACTGTATGTACTCATTTGTATGTGGTATTTTGTAAAAATGTCTGAATTTTTTGCTTTATATCAATCTAATGTTATTGTTGTAATTATTAGTAAGTATTTGGCTTTATTTTTAATGGCAGACTTCATTAGGAAGCCATTAACAAAAGTTTTTGAAAGAATCAGACAATCCAGTAACATTAATTCAAATAATGTATGGTAACTAAAATTTGCAATGCCTTCAGAGGCTGTGAATTCACACCAAGAGGTACAGAACATTTCAAATTACTGTGCTCTGGCTGCTTAAGAGCTTTTGTTAGTGAGTCAAAGAACTATTGAAATAGTCCAGAATGGTTCTTTAATCTTCTGGTAGTAGCACAATAGACAATTGTCTGAAACATCTTCCCAACATTTTGATCACTAAAAACATTGACCAGATTTTTATGTCCCTATGTAAATGCTAGCAAATAAAACCTGATGAGTAGATTATAAAAAAAGAAAAATTAATAAAATAAAAGACAGTTAGAAATCACTGACAATGTCAATTGCCCAGACAACTGCGTGACTATATAGTCCAAGATGGAAGACTGGAAACAATAGAGGAAAGCAACATGAAACACTTTAAAACTCCCTTTGAACTACAAGTTCCAAACCAGTTTCTTTGCAGAAATAGGAACATCAGTGTCAGACGAGTTGCAGCTCTATGTGTCCTGTCAGCCATTTACTGGTAGTTCACAAAGAAGTCAAAATGTTTGCAGAGGTTGTTGTATTAGGAAGCAGAGAAGGTATTTGTTTTTCAGCTTTAATAATCATGAATTTGTCACTGAAGGAAAGTAATCTCTTGAAGTTAAAAGGCATAGGCACTAACACCTAACTCTCCTTTTGTTAGGCTCTCCAACTGATTATTCTACTATCACAGATAAAAAAAGCTTTTAGAAACTTCAGAAAGTTTGATAGAATCTGCAATAATGATTTTTTTTTCTCATTCTTCAACACTGCAGAATAGGACAGAACTATCTTACTATTAAAATTACAAAAGCAACTTTTAATCAATCCCTCTACTTTCAGAAGACTTCCCATTTTTGAAACAGTTTGAAGAGGTTGGGTTGACTGCTTAATAGATCATAAAGTCCAGAATGTTGCTTTTATTACATGGATCTTTACTGGGGTGGAAATGAAAATTGAACCATATTCCAACTAAGGAGGCCTATGTTTCCAGCCTGGGCAAAGTCAGGAGATAATTTTCCCACTGTCGTGGCCAGTATTTAAAGAAGGGAGAAAAAAAAAGAAAAAGAATATGAAAGAAACCTTTTAGGTAACATTTATAGTGGGCAAGTACATTTCTCCACACCCTAGACCACCTGATTGTCCAACCCAGGGGAGGTGTGATGCTCATTACTGCTCATGTTTTCTGCTGAGGGATACTGGAGCACACGGGGTAGTTGCTGGAGCTGATGATCCCAATCAGTGGCCAGGCTGACCCGGCTGTGGGAACTGCAGTCCCCTGGCAATGAGCATTCAGACAGTGCAAATCCTACAGCACAGGACATAGGGACAGCACTGCAGAGGGATGGGAAATGGTA
The DNA here is from genome assembly GCA_013400955.1 of Drymodes brunneopygia. Taxonomy (NCBI): domain Eukaryota; kingdom Metazoa; phylum Chordata; class Aves; order Passeriformes; family Petroicidae; genus Drymodes; species Drymodes brunneopygia. Next base: position 160,678 of record VZTZ01045545.1, on the reverse strand, counting down.
TCTGTTTTTCAGATATAATGGGGAGATAGAATTTGGTTTAAAATTCCTTCTTCAGGACAATAGTTGATCTTGTCATACAGCAGGTGACAATTAGAAAAAGAGAAAGTGAAATTTGGAGGAAGGAAGGAAGGACATATGTGAAATACGTGAAGGTGATGCCTTGGGGCAACTTTAACCCCACAAAAACTGAAAAAGCAATAGCACAAAACTAAAAAAATGGTTGCATTTTACAGGTGGAGTATATGACATGAAAGAACCAAATACTTTTGAAAAAATCAATATTTGCACAATGGAAGTGCCATTTTACTCTTGAGGCAGTCAGCAGAGGAGCACGTCAAAAGCTGCCTTGTATAGAACTGCAATTTAAGAAACAAATGTAAAACTGAAGTGCCAGCATGGCTTCTGTCAGACAAGCAATATTGTTCCTTTGGTCTTCTGTGCTGAAGTTACGGAAACACTAACACACAATACATTACTGTAATCCATCTCCTAAACAAAATAAAGTCAGAGATAAGGTTAAAAGTACACCCCAGCAGCAGAATAAAGGGTGATTAGGAGAAGGTAATGAGTGAATATGAGGTATCTGAACTTTGTCCAGTAAGAAAGACAATTTAATTTCATTTACTAGATGTTTCCTAGGTAGGCAGCTAACAGATGCTGCGACTGTAACACAGACAAGGTATAAACAAAACCTTTTGAAAATACTGTATTTTAAGACATTAAGATTTAATGAAAGGATCAATTAACTTTTCCAATTTTAATCTTAAAATATCCTGAAGCTGAAACAGTCAAATAATATTTCAGTGACATCTGGCCCAACAAATAGCATTTGGTGGGAAATATCTTTACATACAACTGAGAAAAAAGAGACAAGGTAATGATTTGATGATCTTTTTTTACATTATATTTCTAAAATTATTTACTTTTAAGTTGCTTTTCTTGCCAAAATAATTCTCAGTCTTCACTATATATCTCTAGATTATTACTATTGCATTGGCTAAAAAAGAAAAACCCAAACCAACACAATAAGGCTTTTTTATTTAAGGAAATGCCTGATGATTTGTTATACACAGCACATTGCTATGCAGTAGTTGAAGAACTGACATTCTCTAGGGGTGGAAATGAAACAGAGAAAATCAAAACCACATGTTTTTGGAACTTTGTGTGCTACAGAATGACTCTAGAAAAACTTTGTGCAATATTGATACTGTTTGCCACTTCATGTTTAATTCAGAAGGGCTCATTTCCATGGGCTGCTGGGCAAGTTCAGTGTAGGATCTGCAGGCTGAGACCTGTAATTCTATGAATCACCACACCTAATTATCTATCCCCTTAATGAATAGGATTAACAATTCCATCAATGATTTACACGTGATGCCATCTTGCTCCCCCAAAGCAGAGCCATGTCAGCCCTGCCACACCAGTGGTGTGCCCAGCCTGGGGCACTGCTGGCAGCAGGACCCCTGCTCACACAGGCATTCATGTCTTGGCTGTCCCTTAGCTTGGTGGGAGCCAGTGGCAGTGTGGCTGTGGCAGCACAGGGTTTGGCACAGCAGTGACACCTGCCTCGGTGCTCAGATGGTGCTGAAGGCCTGGGGGCAGCTCTGCACTGCCTGTTCCATTCTGTGTGAGGGCAGCCCAGTACACCAGGCTGTACTTTCCAGTCTTGGTAGTTTTAGGCTGAATCAACAGAAACTCCTTTCATAACTTTGTCATACACGAAGAATCACCCTAGGGAAGGTTAGGTGGGGGGACAGAACTCAATATATGCACACTTCTCTAGGCATAATTATATTTTATTTTTCTAAAGGGCTAGGTAGTTGCTCTTTTAAAAGGAGTTGCTGAAAAAGAACACTCCTTTTATTCTGGTATAATGTTCCATTGTCTCTTATGATCAGGCCAGCTGTTTAATCATTTCTTTTACACTCCCAAATGAATATATAAGTAATAATATGCACTGTCTTCTTCATCAAGCAAAAACATTAATGGCATCAATAGAACCAATCAGTAAATATTAAAGCTTTTGAACACTATAATTGCAGAGGTACTCTCTGAGGTTATGGGTGGCTAAGTTCACTTTCACACTTAAAGGCTGGGAGGGACTTGAGTGGTTCTTGATGAACACAAGTATGGTAAATTAGTACAGATCAGGAAGAATGATGAAGATTGGTGAGAATGTGCAACCATTTTTGCAAGTGTGGAGTTATGGCTATGATTGGTCACTCTGCAGCAGATGTACTGTCTAACTTGCATGAGCATTTTTTTTGTCTTTATTTATCATTTCCCTGTCTTAAAATGAGCAAAATAACTTACTAAGTGTAAAAATAATCTCTGAGGAAAGGCACTGAAATGCTATTTTGAAATCCTATTTGGATATATCTGAAATCCTGTTTAGATACTGCACAGTCTTTCGGAATATTTCCCAGTGTAACATTCCTTGTAAGAGAACAGAAACAAATGATCTGTGTAGGTCATGAAAGACAGTTCTTCTAAAACTACAAAAAAGGGACAAATTTAATGGTTAGACCTGGACACCCTTCTCTTCTGCAGTACTACACAGTTCTGCCATTTTACATTATGAATTATTTTCTCCATGTGCCTGAGTACAATGTTGCTGTCCCCAAGAGTTCAACAAGCGACTGATGTGTTAGGTAGATTTTTCTCCCATTGTTTCCTTTCAGTCCTGTCTGTGCTGCTCTTTGTATCTTTCTGTACTGTCTTATTTCCAAACAATCACCTGGTGACCACAGACAATTCATCTAGCAGTACTATTTTCCTGAAAAGATTACCAGTAGCAGCCTATCAAATTTCTGTATACACAGAAATGCCTGTATTTGAAGAGAAAGAAAAATATCTTGCTGGTATTTGTTATATTTGCCTATACTGCCATGCAGAGTGGCACAGATTTGGCAATAATTTAGAGCTAATGTGTAAAAAAACCAGATAGCTATCATATTTTGTCCAGATCTAACCTGAATATTGCTGCATGCCACTACTGTCTATGTTGTATGGGCTTACTACTGGTCACCAATCACCTGCCAGTTCCATTTTTGATATTACAGTTAAGAAGCTCAAACACCTTTGTAATCTTTTCGTTTCTGAGGCACGTATACATTTTCCCTAAAAATTACCTCTAGTCCAGTCCCATCCTTTCAGACTTCCCAGCGCAGCAGTTCAGCAAGATGCAGGTTTGTTTGCACAGCTACAGCATTGCTTTGTGTTTTGATTTGATAATCTTATCTATCTATTTACTTAGGGGAAAAAAATTAACATTTGTCAGTTAGAAGTTCTTGTAAACAGGCTAGGCCCCAAAAGAGACATGTACTTTATAGACAGCATACAGCACATTCTGTCTCCTATTTAATTTTTCATGAGCTCACTAGTCACAGGCAAATCACTAATCTCTCTGCTTTCCTTTCTGCACTGGTGAAACAGTTGGGGTAAGAATATTCCACAAGGGTTTAAATGTCTTTGCTAAGCTTTGTGAAACTTTTGGACGTGCTGGAAATTTTGTACAAGTTGAAACTGAGGCACTAACTTGACTGGGATAGCAAAGCAGAGTAAAATTAATAGAAACCAAGACATAACTTTTATTCTGTATCAGGGAAAAACTTCGTTATGAAAGTTCAGGCAGTGTGGTGACAAAGGCAGTTCAGATAGCAGGAGGGACCAGGTCCATGGCTGATCTGTGGTAGCATGTCACGACAATGCCGTATCTTTGTCCCTTTCCTCTTGCAGTACCGGTCAGGGCGGGATCCCCACCGAGGCTCAGACAATGTTTCCAACAAGTCGTCGGACAGCGATGTCAGCGATGTTTCGGCCGTGTCGCGGACCAGCAGCGCCTCCCGGTTCAGCAGCACGAGCTACATGTCTGTCCAGTCAGAGCGCCCGAGGGGAAACAAGAAAATAAGGTGAGCATCATGAGCTGTAGTGCCAGCTAGAGCTGTGTGATTTTAGTAATGGAGCACTTATCAATATTTGTATTTGACATTAGCATTTTGCCTAGAATGACATTTGCAGGGATTTTGCAAAATACGGGCTTAAATGTCTTTTGCATCTAATGCTTTTTGACGTCTTCATGGAATTTGTTTTTAGCTAAGTTTTGTCTTGGATTATGTAACATACACTAAAATAACAAACATATGCTGTCAGCAAGCATTAGACACACTTTCTGAAAACCATTTTGTAAAATATACTTAATATGGCTGAAAAGACAGTTTAACTTGAAAATTTGTGCCAGCAGAGGCATCTTATTTTCCTTTTAAATAGAATGCTGAACTTTTATAGATGTATTATTTAATACTTACACAGACCAATTCAATTTATTCAATTCTAACACTAGTCCAATTTAACTGTAGGTGTACAATCACTGAGCTGCTTTTCAACAAGATGTGTGTTGTGTATCTGTGACCAAAACACAGCATTTTCTTTGCCTGCACCCTGTGTGCATTCAGAGGAGCTTTGGCTTTCTTTTGGTGCACAAATGAAAGATAATTTTTCTAGAAGGTGTAATCCACCTCCATTGCCTATAGTAATTCTCAGAAAATTGTCCTCTTAAAAGAAAGCATTTGCAAAAGTTGTTTAAGCATCTGCCTATAGGAGCATTCACAGGACCACATTGTTTCTGTCATACATTTCTTTCTAAATGTGAGGTATTGCCATTAAAGTTTTTTTGAATAGGGACTTAGTAAGAAAATGTTCCAAGGCTCTCTAGTGTAGGCTGGACTCCTAGCCAGCATGACTTACGTTATGTCTGCTTTTATCCCTTAGTTTTTATTTCATTTATTTTGCATTTCCTTTCTTCATGCATGCTCTTCTCCATGACCCTAACTTTAATTTATCCTTTTCTTTTTTCTTTTTGCATGCCTTTTTCAATTTTTGTTGACTTCAGAAGGACAAGAGATATAGAGGGGAAAAAAGAGGGAGGGCTGGAAGGGGATGAACAAGATGAAGTATTTCCTGAGGAGGAAGAAAAAGAGGAGGAGGAGGAGGAAAAAACAAAGGAGCAAGAAATTAATGAAAAAGGGGAAGGGCAAGAGGTAACAGAGAACTGTGATAAGAAGGAGATCAAAGAATCAGGGAATGATGAAAAAGCTCAAGAAGACCAAGCTGAGGAAGGGAAAGATGATGACAGGTAAAATATATTTCTGTTTATATAGATCTATTCTTTCTCCTGTACCAGTACCCTACCTGTCTTCCCTTTTTATTCCCTTTGATTGCTTATTGCCTATGCTCTCTGCAGCTCTTTTTTTTGTTTGGTTTTGCTTTCAGTCATCATGCGTTCATATTTAATCAAGTTTCATTCTCAGCTTCAATGAACTTGTTCTGCATACCAAATGAGGCAGCACACCAACTTGACTCATTAATATGCATACAACTGCAGCATATTATTTTTTAAATTAGTTTAGACTAAAGTTTGGGTTTGACTGTAATAAACAGTAGAAATTGTAAGCTTCTTTATTATATTCCCTTCTTGAATTATTATTTCATGGAAAAACGTTTTGTTGAGTGAAAACTCAGCAATATGAAAAGTACCTTTATTTTTATTTATGGCCACACTAAAGAAGAAAATTTAGATTTTTCTTTTTCAGTCCTCTTTGTAGTGCATAGTGATTGACAATCAATGTGCATAAAGCAGAGTCTTCCTTTTTCTATTTTTGTTCTATGTGAATAACTGTCACGGATTGCTGTATTGTGGAGGGATCATGCACTTCAACTGCTGTGTTGTACCCAGAAATATTGCAGAACAACTGGCTCTGGTTTTATCAGATAATACTCTAGAATTACACATATTGCCACAAATCCTTAAAACAATGTAAATGTCTGTCATTTTGTATTGCAAAATCTATGTATGTCACATTGAGAGAAATACAATGTTCCTTCTTTCTTCATTAGAAAAAATGAGTTTCAGATTTGATGAATATTCTTGAACCCATTCTCAAGTCACACAAGAATGGCAGAAAATCTCAGAAAAAATACATTTTCTTGTAGCCTGACAATTCTGCACTACCTCTAAATAAGTTATGCCTGTAAAATTGTGCTCATATGCATTATGGTAAGCACAGAGCAATCTATGGAAATCTATTCTCTTTCCTTGCTACGAACTTACACATGTACATGCTTGTATGTGCTCACATGCATAACATACTCAAAACAAAGGGCATACAAAGAGAGAATCAAAATGTCTAGTGTATTGTCTTGGGTGATCTGAGCTAACATAGCCATACTACTGCCTTTATATATTGTGCCATAATTCCTTCACTCATGTTCATGCATTTTAGATTTTAGCAAAAACAGTTGTTTAGCACCAGCTGTCTTTAAGACTACCTTGGCGTATGTGTTCCAGGGACTGCTGTATGGTAGTGTGTGAAAAGATTATTTAAAGACCTTTTTCTCTTCCATTTCCCACTAATTTTCCAGTCTAATGGATCTGAAAGTCCTGCCTTTTGAAAGCACGACTCTGTTCCTGGTTTCTAGATTTCACTCGAGCTGGTCTTTCGCCAATGTGCTGTCCCCCATAAAAAGTAAAGTCCTTTTTGAGAAACAGCTCCATGTTTCCTGTGCCAGCTTGTTCTTCTGGTTGCTAGCTGCTCTCTGCCTTCAGGAAGAAGTGACACAAGTCAGGAGTCCCTAATGAAACAAGTTATTAAGTGACTGTTGTGTAGTGACTTTAGTTTGTGTTAGATTTTGGCTCCCTTCATGGTAATCAGTCTCTAATATTATTTGCCCACTGTGCACATTTTGACCACATTTAGTATGCAAGTTGTGAATAAACAGAAAAGTTTATATTCACCTTCCTTTCCCATGGTAGAGTCAGTGCTCATTTTTTAATATTGTCTGAACATTTTTCTAGGGTAAGAACCAAACAGAAAAGCCAGATTGATTCCTGGATAGGGGTAGCTATGGGTACGTATACACATTTATATACACACATAGTTGTGTCCCATTAACATATTGAAATACTATGACTTGGGTATTCAGTGGACAAGCCCGAAGGCAGGATCAATTGTCAGCATTTTTGAAAATTCAGTGCCTTCTGTTTGTTTTCCTGGCAATTTTTAAAATAGCACATACTTGGCAATTTATAACATAAGGTAATGACTTCAGTGCCCAAAACAGAATGTTTTCAGACACACCACAAATATTAAAAGTAACCAAACATATCAGTGAAACATATTAATAGGTATTGGAGAGACCCTGCAGAACAAAGGCGGCCAATTCTTCCTTTATAGAATAGTAGTAAATTATCACCTAATTCCTGAGATCTTGGGCATCAAGAAAAGCTACATTGCAGATGGGAATTTTCAAGATATATTTTTACTTCAGGGATGCATCTTTAGTTGGACAGCAGTCACCTTTTCTCTGGGCACTCTGGAATGCAGGGGCTGCTCACAATCACTCCATCATCAAAAATGACCTTGTTAAGGATACCTCAAACCTCTTGATGTTACTGTGTTTTTATACTTCATGAGTAATGGTAATAGTGCCACTAAGGTCTTCAGTCTGCTGAGATCATGGGTGGGTTGAAGAGGCTGTAAATACAGACATCCATTACTAATTCATCCCATGCCTATTTCAAAGAGGACCTTGGCACAATAAAAGCATTAGCTTTTGGAGCACTGGAGTACATTAAACCAATTAATCTTTTTTTGGCAGAAATACTTGCAGCATCAGATTTTGCCTTCATTAAACCTTGCAAAACTAAACTTTGGCATATGCTTGACCTGTAGGGAAATCATAATTATGTTCTTTCTTGGCAATACATGTTAACAAACAAAGGGTGGCTCCAGCTTTGCTGTTGATTATTTATTATGTATAAACTGTATAATATATAAACTGACATTATTTCTTGCTCCATCTTCCCGATAATCTCAGGGCCAAAAATAAAGGCTTCTTAGATATAATTGTTGATCATTCATACTTTTTATTGAAGATAATCTGTTTGAGGTTGCTCTAAATTTTATTCTTTCTTACTATTTTTATAAATATCAATCCTAGGCATTATTTCTGATAGTCACAATTGTTTTGTTTTACTATGTGAATACACAGCAAATGTAATCACATAGCAGGATTTCACTGTTGAAATACAGTAGAAAAATACAACTTCTGTTTCAAGTGCACAGAGTCTAAATCATGAAATAACATATGAGTCCAGAGAGGGAAGCGCAGAAGAACAAAGAGATGTTCCCCATGACAGGAGATAGGTACAACACAGTATTGGGAACATCTTGACGACAGAGAATGAATACTAAAAGGAGACTTGAAGACAGAAAATAAGGTGCCTTTGTTAATGTTTCTGGAGAGCTGTTTCCTCATGAGGACAAAACATGAGGTGCTTGCTAAAAATATACTAAGTGTATGAGGGCCAAGTTTGATGATCAGGAGCACTTGATCTTTCAGTCTTGAATGAGAGAAGATAAATATGATAAGGAACAAGGGCTAAGATACCAGGAAATAAGGATGAATTGTGTACAACTATGTAAAGGAGAGTGTAACTTTTTACTGATGTGTGGAGAAAGATGAGACAGCCAAATAGAAAGGCTATGAAACTTATATTTCCTCTAGTATCCTGGAAGGGTTTGTTGGGTAAATTGCAAGGGCTGGAGAAAAGCACTCCAGTATCTGTCATTTGAAACGGAGAGAGAGTGGACAAAGCAATTATCTGTGTGGGTGGACAGAGAGGGCAGAGATGGGAAACAAAAAGCCTGTTCAAATCACAAAGTTTTGCTTTCTATTTGGAAGGAATTAGTAACATCCCATATGAAGAAAGGAAGTGAATTCTAAAAAACAGTAGAAGGAATAGAGCTGATTAAGTAGGAAGATGACACAATGAAGAAAGGAAAATTTGTAGTGGAAAAATTCAGCTGGGATGTAATTTCGCAGAGCATCTAAAAATTCAAGAAACAGAGCGTAATGTGTGGCTTTAAGTAATGTATTTCTTCAGATACAAAACCTTTTCTCTTTATAAAGGTTCTTTATGCTTTTTGTGCCCCTTCCTTTGTTAGGTGTAAAGATTAATTTCAAATTCACTTTCTAGTTCTAGTTAATTCAGTAAAAAAAGTCTTTAGAGAATTTGATTTGTAGGTTTTGAAACTGATTCCTGATGAGTACTTGTTCCTCAGTTTTTCATTTAAATGGTAATTTTAGTATTTCAAGCTTTAGGACCCTTTCACTGTGACTGCAACTATTAACTCTTAAATGCAGTAGTTTTCTGGAAGAAAAAGCATTCCAATGCAGTCTTTGCAAGCTTCTTCACAGGGGTGGAAGCCAGTAATGTTTTCGAAAGTCTTTATTCTGGTAAAAATATAAAAAACTGCACAATAGATAACAGACACCAAGAATCTGTTTTCAATGTGTATGTGCTGTTTGGTTTCTTAAAGCTATTTCAAAAGTATTTCAGTGATTGCTTCAACTGCACTGCTAGATGAAAGAAGTTAATTGTATCCAAACTTTTCAGCCAAACAGGCCATATATTTGGAAAAAAAACCAGTAACTGACACTCTTTCCCCACTGCAAAATTGCAGTGCAGGTAATCTGTGCTTCCAACAGAGACAGACAGACAGATAGATAGATAGATAGATAGATAGATAGATAAGGTTCACCCAGTGCTATGCAAGGAGAGAGAACTTGGGTCCAGTTGTTCCTGTGGGTTTTCAGGGAAAGCATTGCCAGCATGCTGTTTCCTGCAGCTCTCAACAGAAGATGTTGGTCTAACAATTTTTTCAACGTGACAATGAAGTGATCTTGCCATTCCTGGGATGGGAATGGCAGGTTGCAGTACAATGTTCACCTGCTCTTTTAGGGGCAAAACATTGCATTATCCAGGCAATTGGGACAGGTGTGATGCACTGAGTCCTTGAACAAGAAGCAGCAACTTTATTTTGTGTCTCTAACATAACTCTTCTGCACACTTGTGACTAGATAAGCAGATCTGCTTATATATTGCCAGTCCATGTCTAAAATCAGAGGACCTACAATAAAGTTTTTTTCAGTAAGATTTTGCTAGTATTATTGATCTGGGTAGAGACTGTTAGGAGTTTATGAAAAACTTTCCCATTTGAAGCATAGATTCAAAGCCACTACTTTTTAATGTAAGATTTTTAACTTTATTTTTCCACAGAAAGGCAAATATTCAAAAGCTATGAATTCATAGAGCTACTGGGTCTGAACCAACACACATGGACAATAATTTGGCCATTTATTTTTTTACATTTTCATAGATGACATGCAGAAGAAAATTATCTGTAGCTTCTGGAAAAAGATTATGGAAAAATATGCAAAAGATCAATGGTTCCAAATGGAATTATATGAACAAATATATTTGTTATGAAATCTGTACTGAGACTAGAATAAAAATAATTTAAGAAATCTAGTAAAGTCACCCATTTCTAAATTATTTGTCTATAGAACCCTTGGAGACCTGTTTTTTCTGCTTATTTTGGAGTAAATACAAAAGATATATAGGCTCCTTTACAGTTAGTAAATTCATTTTGATACATTGGGATATAATAAATTAATGAATTTGGAAGTACACATTATTAACAGGTGAACAGCAAAAATACGTCACTTGAAACAGTCTGCAGCTTTGATGAACAGTGCCCAGCAGGGAACTCAGACATTTGTTCTTTGGCTGCAATGCAGTATTTTTGAGACTGCTTCCCTCTCCATGAAATACAGCCTGCACTTTAACCTCTGTTGAGCCTGCTCTGACCTGTGATCCATAAAGCACTGATGCACTCCTGTTACTAAAGTTTATTTAAAAACTGTGCATCAGGAGTTTAAACAAAACAAAACCACAAGAAATGCAGGGAGAAAGCCCTGCAGACATGCCAGAAAGCAGAGATGAAGGAAAAAATTAAAATGAGGGTTTGAGGCAAATATAAATGTTGAAATTAGTTTTTGCACTTTTAAGTGTATTATAAAAAGATTCATTTTCTGAAAATATTTTTTTAGAAATTTAAAAATATTTATTTTTAATATTTTCAGTAATTTCACTGTACCTGTGTGGTGCTCATACTTCTCCTGAAGTCCATAAGGTGCTAGCTAAACAAGCTGGGAGATGTGTCATCAGGTAGCCCCTAATAGGAAAGCAAATTTCCTTACAAGTACCACTGAGAGCCCAGCACTTTCCAGAGAGCAGCCATAAAAGAAACACAAATCCTATGGAGGCCCAGGGTAAAAAAGAGGAAAGTTGCTTCAAACTTGCATGGTGTGCCATGTACACATTGTCTCAGCAGGGACATTTGATCATAGACCTGCATTCTCCAGCTCAGAAAAACAAAGGTTGCAGGCTTGTGTTCAGAAAGATGTGAGACACCTTTCCTCACAACATTTTCTTTTTTACAATGGTCTTAAGTTTTCTGTACGCTTTTGTAATTTCCCCCAGAGATCAGAGGGACTCAAAGTCATTTTGTCAAAGTGACAGAAGTCAGACAGGCAAGATCATGATGTCCCAGATAATGTCTCTTTGGTTGAAGTAATTATGGCTTCAGATCTCCTGCTCGTGTCTGTTTAGTTCCCAGTCCCAGAAGATCAATTCAGACACATGCTATGAGTTTTGGAGATGTTAGCAGTGCCTATTCTGACCCTGATTTTTCAGAGTCCTCAAGCAACCCGAATTGACAAGGATGAAGGAAATGTTAGACTTGTTTTATTCTTTAGACAGCCACTGCCACATACATGCATATAAGCATTAAAATGAGCCTGAGCATATTCCCTTTGTGCAGTACTAATCAGAGCAATACAGTCCTTCATGAGTGAAGTATAGATGGAGATATAGTGAAACCCATGTTGCTGACAGCAATTTATTTAAATAAAGCCCTTTCAGGACATCTGGCTCTTCCCTGTGTATTTTGTGATTTTTCTCTTAATGTAATCTCAGTAGTGCATCCTGTCCAGTTCCCCCATGTTCATCTTCTGAAGTTTTCTAACTGTCAATGAATTTTCTAAATAAGTAAATCTCCCTCACAGCAATTTCAGTTTAGCGAGATGATAAATCATGGTACATCTGACCCTCAGGCGAAACACAATGTCTCTTACCTCTGTATATTTTTGAGCATTTCAGCCTTCAAGTCTGAAATTTTTCTCTTTCCTGATGCTATTTTACATTATTTCTCTGGTGATTTGAGGTCCGGGACACATTCTGGATTTAATGTCTGGTTTAGCAGTTCATTGCTTGCTTGTCATTTCATAGAACTCTATTCAACCCTTCAAGAAACAGCACTGAGCAGCACTAAGCAAGTTTGCAGTGTAGATTGTGATTTTGCAGCATTAATACAGAAAACTGGGCCCTCTCCTCCATCCCTGTTGGAAGACTAATTCAACAGCGTATTGGAACAGGCCCACAACATTTCACTTTCAGATTAAGTACGTGTAAGGTGCATTTCTGCAAGAGAGCACTCTTGATTAAATCAGGTTGCTCATGATCAGTTTTAATCTAGCAAGCTACTTGTTATCCAGCTTTTACAAACACAACTTCTTTGCCAGGCTGGGTTAAAGAAGACGCTTTCTAAACTCAAAGAATTTGGCTGTTACTCTAAACTCACTTGGTCTTTGACTGCAATGTATTTTATTGCCAAGCCTTCAGAGCTCATATGGACTTCTTTTATTACCAATGAATATGACAGCTGATTAATGAAAGACTTCTAGACCTCACCTAATTTTCTTGCTAGATTTCTTTTGCATCCACACAGAGTAAATGACTGGTTTGGTTCACTGTATCACAGAAAGGAATTTCATCAAAGATTCATTACTGTTAGCAGGGTAATAAATCTTTTCTGTAACTTTGTAAAGGAAAACTTGAAAATGTATCAACACTAGGTGAATGTTAGTATAAGCTTCATTATAATTTCAATTTAAATTAAACAATTATCACCTGTATTTATATTTTTAAAAATAACCAATCATTCTATCAGAGAAAGTGAGAAATTTTATCAAAAATCTCTGAGGCTCTATATATAATTTAACTGCTAGTATTTGGAAACAGCTAGCTGTTACAGTGTTTTTTACTGCATCAGTCATTTGTTGTGGCAATGTTTTGTAAAAAATCTAATGCCCTGACCCCAAATGATTTTGCCATTTGTTCCTATTTGAAGAAAGTATGCTAGAGATGTCATGGAAAAAGTTATACCTCTATTAATTTATAATAATGAAGCAGTGTGGACAGCTTTATATCTACCAGAGAGGGTAGAGATCCAGCTCAAGTCAACCTATGTACTGTAGCAGGTGAGGTATTTCTGATTTGCAATTAAAGAGATCTTTGAAAAAGAAATTTCATATCAAAATATTGCCACTTATATTTTGAGATGTGGCCACTAGTTTTCTTAGAATGGAAATATATGTAACAAAATAGATTATAAACACTGCTCTCTTTTTTTCCCCAACTTTCTTGTTATAATTTCAATAAAATAAACCTAATAATTAATTCAGTCCAGTAGCTATTAGAGACTTATACCACCAATAAGTTAATAGAATTATTTTTGACCAAGTGGATCTCCAGAGACTAAGTCATTATAATTTTGAACCTGCAGTGTCTCTCTTTGATGTGAATTGGCAGACGAATTCGTGCATTGGCCGGAAGCATTGTTCCCATGGAAATGTTATTTCCTACATCACAGCTGTCCCCATAATGCTGTTTTTGTTACATTTCTTCAGTAAATTAATGAAATAAGAGTGTCTCTGATTGAGTTAACAGGTCTATTAAGGATGGCATTAAAATTCATCTCCTGCTTGTAAAAAGCAGTAAACAAAGTCTTCAGCGGGTCTTCCAGTCTCACAGGAGACGTATATTAGAAAATATCTATTGCAACAATTGAAAAATTGTTAAAATCCTTTCCCTAGGACATCACAGCCCACAGCTGTACTATGCACTTGGCAACATGGATTTTCACTGTTATGGATGCCTTACTTTCATTAGGGATCATTACCAGAGAGCTAAGCTGGAAAGCAGTAATTTTAATTTTGCTTCACTTTTGAAATAAAGAAATAAAGAAACCTGCAAGGTCTGCCAAATGACTTGTGTAAATTTGATTCTCTGATCCATATGTTTATGGTGGAGCAATGAGATTACAAGTTGTCATTTCCAATACTGTTGTAAAGACAACTGAAAAATACAAACAGCATCCTCAAAAATCCTACCAACAATACACAGTACAATGGATTGTACTGATATCTTCTCCTTCACATTTAAAAGTATTAACAGCATTGTAGATTGGAAAAATGCCTATGCTTCATAACACTGGTTTTAGTAAAATGTATTCATTGAAAAAAAAAATCAAGTTTTTTATAATAATTTTAGTCTATCAGTCATTAAAACAGATAACATCTGTTACATCTTTACTTAGTGTTTGTAGAATAAGTGATATTCTTTGTAATTTGTTAGTGACCACAAAGTCACTGAGTATAAGGATTCTGTACTGCTCCCTGTGCTGCTTTCTGCCACTGACTGGTGTGGTTCAGAGCCAGGGCCTGATTTTAAAAAGTTTCTTAAATCTTCTGAAGTACATTATAACTGCAGAACTTACCAGATTAGGGAAGAGGGAAGAACAAGCTGAGCAGCATAGCTGGTGTTCCTGTCACTGGGAATTATTTTGAGCTGGGAGATGGATCGTGATATCAGTGTGGGGTTTTTTGTTTGTTTTGGGGTGGTTGTTTTGTTTTCCAGCCTAAACAAAGGATTCCTGATGACATTTGGCACTTATTGCATGAATCAGCCAGTCTTTAGAAAATATTTCTGTTTCTGTAGACAAGAATCTTACCATGATGCCTTCCAACTTCCAAAAATTGCAGCCAAAGACTGCAGGTTTTTACCTATGGCAACAGGATGAGATTTTCCATTTAGGACATATATTACAATGAGCATTTATTGTGTCAGCACCTGCTTCATGGAAAATATAACAGCCAAAAATAGTATCAATTAGTTCTAAAATTTGTATTTTCTTGTAAGATTATTAAATGCTTTCAAGTCCACCAGAAACAGAGAGGTTGGATGAAGCTTCTGACTTATTTTTTACTACCTAACATCCAAAAGTACTGAGTAAACCAAGTTTTTTTCTGAAACCTGTTTAGGATCTAGAACATTTACCCACAGTGCAGTCTATCTTACCCAGTTCAAGAGTTACAAGCCATACTGTCCCAGGTAAAGTGGCTTCAAATCAGTTTTGATGCCTTTAGGACAGGATTCTTTTGCACTGTAAAATCTTTCCTCTCCTTAACCCAAACCTCACAGTTTCTTTCCCTCTTGGTCAGATATCAAGGGAATGGTCTGCCTAAAGCAAGACTAAATCAAAGATCTTTTTGTGAGACCTACTTCTCTGCTTCTATGAGGATTTCCTTAGGCTCTTTATGGAATTCCCCTCTGGCTATGCAACAATTCCAGAAAGGATTGTCTTCCAAGTAGCCAATTCTAATGATTGTTTTTGGGAAGTTTCTCGGACAGTTTTTTCTAATCTTTCTGTAATTCAGTTCAAATATTGACAAATTGGAGAAATCTGCTGTAGTAAGAGTCTGGAAGACTTTGAAAGCACATTTTTTCCAGTAATTACACTCTCAGTTTTGAAAACAGGTGAGTCTCTGCAAAGAGACAGTGAAGATTAATGCCTTTAAGAATCCAAAACCTTAGCACTGCATTTCCAGAAGGCTGTGTTTGAATAGCAGTTTTATAGGTGCTTACTGTTTTTCTTTAAAAGCATTCAGAAAAAGTTTGTGGGCCAGAATTGGGCTGTTGACTATTATAATTTGAACACAATCTGAGATTTCTAATCTCATCAAGGAATTTAAGGCTAAGTCTAGACCAGAAAGCAAGATAAGGCTTGGACATAGTCTTGATCATCTACATTGTTTGAACAGCTTGTGTTCTCTTTGGCATAGCTTTGTGCTGGACACACTGATAAGGTGCCCCTGATTCAGATCAGGGACAATTCAGGAGATAGCATAAATTGGGGTCAGTTTACTCCAGGCAGGATGCCTGATAAAACCCTGTTTTGGGAAGGATGTAAGCTAGTGTAAGCTAGCCTGCTGTGTGCATGCAGGCTGTCGAGGCCAGAGAACAGGCCTGATGATCACATTTGATCAACTCCTATAGGTGTGGTAGAGAACCCTTAATTAATTTGCTACAAGGACCATATAAAATTTAACAGAATCATAGAATCCCCTGAATTGGAAGGCACCCAAAAGGATCATCAAAGTCCAGCTCCTGGTACTGCACAGAACAGCTCCAAGAACCACACCATATGTCTGAGAGCATTGTCCAAACACTTCCTGAATTCTGTCAGGCTTGGTGCTGTGACCACTTCCCTGGGAGCTGTTCCAGTGCCCAACCAACCCCTGGGTGAAGAACCTTTGTAATATCCAAATAATACCTCCCCTTACACAACTTCAGACCATTCCCTCGGCTCCTGCCACTGGAACCACAGAGAAGAGATCAGTGTCTGCCTCTCCTCTTCCCCTTACAAGGAAGCTCTAGACTGCAATGAGGTCTCCCCTCAGTTTCCTTTTCTCCAGAATGAACAGACCAAGTAACCTGATCTGCTGCTCCTTGTACAGCTTCCCTTGAGGGCCCTTCACCATCTTCATTGCCATCATCTGGATGCCCTCTAATGCCTTTATATCTCTCTTATTTTGTGGCACCCAAAACTGCCCCCAGCCCTCGAGGTGAGGCTGCCCCAGTGCAGAGCAGAGCAGGACAATCCCCTCCCTTGCCCAGCTGCTGATGCTGTCCCTGATGCCCCCAGGACAGGGTTGGCCCTCCTGGCTGCCAGGGCACTGTTGACTCATGTTCAACTTGCCAGTGACCCTTTTCGTGGTGCTGGTATCCAGACTCGTTTCCCAGTCTGTATGTACAACCCCCATCCCAGCTGTAGAATCCAGCACTTGTCTGTTAAACTCCATATAGTTGGTGATTTCCCAGACCTCTGATTTGTCAAAGACTCTCTGCTGAGCCTCTCTGCGTTCAAGGGAGTCAGGAGCTTCTTCTAATCTAGTATCACCAGCAAACTTAGAATACCTTTGACATCACAGGTATCTGTCAGTCTGACTCTCCTCAGTTGGCTAACCTAGAATATTTTTAAGAAAACTATTTAGTGACTAGGGCTCTCATACTCCATCATTGGCTTTAAATTGCAAATATATATAGATATCTTACTGTAATTTCTTTTCTGATGTCTTATTTTTCTGTTGTTTGTTTTAAAGAACTTTCTGCTTTAGCTTTGAGAATGTATTCCTCTAAAATTTATCCGTCTCCCTTTTTTCTTTCTTCACTGGAAAACTGAAGTGTCTGAAACGATACTTACACTGAGACCTGTCTTCAGCTCTTGGTTTCCTCTAGAGGTTTCCTGGATTTTGGCATAATGCAGGAAGCAATGTTCCTGTGTGAGCTTTGGCCATCATCCCACTCTTGTTGATGGTTTGGCCCTATTAAGCCAAGGGCAATAATGCCACCTTCACTCTGCTCTTGCTGTAGGCTGTGGGCTGCCACACAGCTAGGGTTGTGTGCTGATTTTGTTCTTGTTTTGGTTCTAATAATGGTATTATTATGTCATTATGCACATATTATTTGGACTAGGATAATTAATTTATTCTCGTCTTTATTTTATCCCCCCCAGCATCCAGCTGTATATTCTCTTTGCTGAGGATATTTTCAAGATTATTATTATTATTATCCTATAAGACACATTGAGAACCCTATTTTTACTGCATATCTGTTCATTAACTCATACAATTTCATAAATTATTTTTATATAATGTCTATTTTAAAATACTGTTGAACATATTTAACTGGACGTGTGTGAGATTATGTTTGTGTATAGGTACATATAAAGAAAACTTCCAGTAATTTCTGTTTCATGTTAAGGAAAAAAGTTGCACGATTTACTCTCTAAATTTTACTCTGAGGTCAACCTTTCTATTACTGCAGAAAGGAACCAAATCTAACATACAATACCCAGTTTTTCTGAGAATGATCCATTTGTGGCACTGTCAAAAGGCAGGCTGGGTAGAAGGATGGTTTCTACTGGGGAAGGTATCAGGTATCTGCCAGGAATAGTTAGTGAATGAGGGTTTGGATGGCCAGAAAGGATTCAGAGTGCTGATAAAGGAAGTGCTCATGACCACTCTAGGTTTATTATGAGCCACTACAAACCTCTCAGCCCTCTCCTAGTACATATTTCTCAAAGCTTTTTTGCTAAGAGAGGAATTGAGAGAAAACAAAGTCCCTGTTATGGGATGGCTTTCTCCAAAGGCTGTTTGCTAGTTAGGACTGTAAAAAAGATGTCTTCTCTGCTGCTTTTAGAGAAGGGGGAAAATCCCAAGCCTTTAATTGAAGAAAATAGTTTAAGAGCTCTATTGGAAAAAAAGTCGAGGTGTTTGAACAAATTTTTAGTACCAGCCATTTGTACTAGTATTTGGTATATCCACTTAAATCTAAATCCCTTTCTCCTCATTTGAATTCCCTTTCCTACCTTTCTCAAAAAGTTGGCCAAGAGAAGGTGTCTGACTGAAGTCTACATCATTACTGGCATGAGTACACAGCAAAACATTTTGTGATGCAGAAGAGAAGCCTTTAGACAGCAGGCAAGAAGCAAACTTCAGTAATTCATAGTACTTTCATAGCTAACTGCACTGTGAACCTATAGTGACCAACCTCTTTTAACACACTCATTTCTTTAATAAGTGCAACTATTGTAATCCATTCCACTTAAATAGAATTATACATCCTGGAAAGGACACAAAAAGCACCTCTAAAGCACATTCAACCAGGAAATGGTGACTTTCTCTTCCGTGTAACTTTTATATGTTTATATGTTTTCTGTTTCCACTTATGACATAGGACCTTTGTTGAATCGTAATATCACTTATAAAACAATGCATCAATCACTATTTTCCATATGACAGAAACTCACAGATTTTCTGGGTATTATTTTTGAAAAAATGGATCACAGAAATAGGTTGTTCTGCAAGCAGTGAAAAACTTACTTCTCCCACCAGCACGTGTATGCGAATGAGCTTCCATAGGAGAGATTCAATAATGACTTCTTCTGCAATCTTTCCCCAAAGAGGCATTCATGAGACCTCTCTTCAGGGATCTGTTTTCAAAACAGTTTTAGAAACTAAATAGCTTTGGTTTCCTACTGCTCTGTCAAATTTGATCTGATTTTAAAAAATATTGAATAGAGAGAGACCTGACTGAAAACACACTCACATTAATCATATTTCCTTTGAGAACTTGGATTAAAAATGTCATTACTGGATAAGGGGCTCTAATTTTCTGAATCTTAGCAAAATTTTGCTTAAGATAAAGTTGAAGGTACTAGCTCTTCACAGCAATGATTTTTCTAGACCTCTAATATTTTTTACACACAAGATAATCTTGAAAATGAGAACTAGTTTCTATGTAATCTGTTTTCTGTGACTGAATTCTTAGAGGTGTTAGTTTGATAAAAAAATACAGCATGTGATGTTATCATCTAACAAGTTAACATAGTGCTAATAAGACACAGAAATATAAATTCTCTTTTACTGTTTCCCTGCATTCCTCTTTACCCACATCCTATCCCACTCCTTGGTGATAAATGTGCCAGTGAGAGTCAGTGTGCACTGACATATAACAACAAAGAGAGCTAAAAGAGGGTAAGAAAAAAGCTTTCAGGTTACCACTGTGTTCAGTCTTTTGTGATTGTGTGTCCAGGCAAGGCCACTATGGCTCTCTCTCAGCTTTGATTTGTGCTTCTCTGTCTGCTGATCCAAACTCTCATCCATGTTTTTCCTTGTAACTTTCCTGAGAAGTACACTCAGTGTTTTTCAATGGTAAAGGTCTACTTCTGCTATGAACCAGCTCTGAACTTTCCCTCTGGGTTGTGGCTAAATGACAAGTCTTCATTTACATTTGAGTGCACTGCATTAATTCCACAGATTATTGACAAAATATGTACTGCAAAAAACTTCATAAAGAAGCAATGATACCTTCCTTTTATGAAACAGATTTCAGGCCTTTATAGGTAAAGGAAAAAGAGTGAGGCTATACTCAGAAAAATTTGCTCTAGAACCATTGGCTGAGCACTAAAGCTCTAGCAACAGCCTTTGCATGTATTTAAAAATCTGCTTAAAAAGCAAAAATATTCATTTTAGCCTTTATATATTGTGGTTTAACAAAAAAAGAAAAAAACCAAACATTTCCCCTGGGTTGCAGAAATATTCCACAGTTTTGTGGATTGTTTAAAATGGCATCTCATGGGGACTTTTCAGAGAGATGTGCTTTACTGGAAAGAATAATAAAGGTCTAAGTTCTGTGCAAGAACTTCGCTGAAATAGAAAATTCTCTATATATTTTCTGGCCCACATGTACCCTAGAGCTTCCAATTCTGGATATTTGTTCAGACACCCACCATTTAGATGTCAGGGCAAAATCTGGATAAGTACTGTTGTCATCAGTGTAGATTGCCATTTCTGCAGAAAGGAAAGGTCCCTTAGCCTGGACCACTGGTAGATCAGGTTCCCCAGGGACGTGAAATGCTGCAGCAGATACTTTAGATGCAGCCTCATAGAGCACATTTACATAGTCTCTAAATGAGTACAAAAGACACATTAGAATTTAATTCCATTTTATCAGTAATGATGATCTATGTCACATAACAGTCAAGTGTTGTATGAAATACATATCTAGTACCTGTATTTGTTGATGCAGAGATGGAGAAAAAACCTATGGATGTTCGTTACTGTATGATGGCTGAGCTAAACCAGATTATTGAAAACATTCTTGAAATATCTGAATGTTTAATAACCAAAACTGGGCTTCAGACCAATGTTCTTTTCCACTCAGTAGTGAACCAAGTGTCTGTTTCCCAGAGGAATATAGGTTACATGTGAGAAAAAGAGGGGCACAGCACTGATGGTGCACCTTAAATTTTCCAAACAAAAAGTGATTATATGATATATGGATGTATTAACTCTTTGATATGCTTTTGCTGGTAATAAGTTTTAAGTCAATCAGTAAATAAGAGCTTGTTATTTAAAACAAAATTTTGATGAGTCAAGTACTTTTACAGTGGACCAACCAAGAACCTAGAATTAAAGTTTCTCCTTTTACCTCTTAAAACCAAACCCTACCTGTGTGATTAGCTGCTTTTACCCTCCAGTCTCCCAAAACCCTCCATCTGAAACCTGTCCTTTTCTGTCTTCCCCTTTTTACTCTTTGTCTGCACTGTTTATCCGTCAACTGGCTGACAGTGTCTTTACATCCAAAATGCAAAGCAGACAGATGGCCGTCTCAGGAAAGAACATGACCAAGAGCACCAGCATCAGCGGGGAGATGTACACGCTGGAGAAGAACGACGGCAGCCAGTCGGACACGGCGGTGGGCGCTGTCATTGGCGGCAGCAAGAAGAGGCGCTCCAGCATTGGTGCCAAGATGGTCGCCATCGTGGGGCTGTCGAGAAAAAGCCGTAGCACGTCACAGCTCAGCCAAACTGGTAGGAACTAGATTTTTTTTTTTCCCTCTCTCAAATTACCATTTAAATACCCATAATGTTTATGTATTACAGCTTAATCATTTGAAGATCCTCTTGAAGTTACCTCATCAACAATATTCTGCGGAATGAAGAAAATGCTCAGCTATCTTTTTTCTCTGAACATTTACTGAACTTTTTGTTTTTTAAGAAAAGATCTTTTTCAGGTTGGACTGAAGCTTTTATTTTCTGCTTGCTGGAACCTGCTTAATACACAAATTCCTTACTTTTCAGCTTTTCAGGAACCGACGTGAGCTGTACTTCCATTTGGGGGGGAGTCTTTACAGCAGTTTGTGAAGGGTCACTGAAATGTTGCAAGATGCCTTTGCTTTTGTCACAGATAGTGTTTGTGTATTTCAACATGAGATTTTTTCACCTTTGAACATGCAATCTTATTTTGAAACAAAACAATTTTCCTGAGCAAAATTATATGTTATATTACTTTAGTGCAACTGTTTTATTGCTTTTTAATTACTTTCTTTTCAGCCTACAAGCATATTCACCATCCGTAGACATTTTCCTCATTTCTATTTCTCTCAATTCAAATTGGATACTGAAATGTGCTACCTAGGAAAATGGAGAGTTTTTCTGCTTTGATGCCTAAAGCATTTAAAATCTTACACATTTTTTTCTATTTCTTCCTATTTTGGGGAAAATCCATATAATGCACTCTGAAAAGCTCAATGTCAAATAATGATACTGTATAGAACAAGTGTATTTTACATGGAAAAAAGTTACTTATATTTTAATAACATCCATATAAAAGAAGTGTTTAAACAATTTATATAAGTAGGTATATATATAATGTATTTCAAGGTATATACAGAAAATATATTGTCTGCTTGGTATTTAAGAAAAACTGTTGTGATGTTGTCATATGGCTCAACATAACTTTACAGTGCCCTGCTGTGTGAGGTCCCATCTGAAGGTCTCCATTGTGCTAGCCACCATTCAAACATGGATAAGAGATTTCTCAGTTCCCTCCAAACCAAAGTGATAAGAGTTTTAATGTACAGCAAAATGGAGCAAAACAATTATTTGCACTGTCAGAAACTGTGGTAATTTTTAAAGTAAACTTTTGGGGGCTGTGGGTGAGATTTAAAGTGCTGTAAAGAGTAGAACTAAACAAGAAAGGAAAGAAGGAAGGGTAACAGTGCAGAGTAAGGTAGAGAGCTTGACAGTGTGATTTATTGAATGCAGTATGAAATAGGTGGGAATGAAGAAGAGGGGAAAGCATATATATAGTGGAAGCTCTGAATATCATGGAGACACTGGTGACTGCAGTCTTTGCAGCAGTCTTGTGTTTTACCAGCTCACTTGCAGGTTCATGTACATTTCTATTTCCTTTGAAATGAATGACAGATAAAAGATGAAGTCAGCTTTAGACAAATCTGGGAATTGTCTGGTTAGGCAAGAAAAAAATTAATCACAAGCTCACCTAGAAATCTAAATTTTTGCCTTGTGATAGTACAGAGCTGTGTAACTGTACAGATGCATTTGAATATCACTATACAATGCACTACATTACTTTTTGTGATCTAATCTGGTCTCTCTTGCCATAAGAGCTATTAAATGAAGGATGTCAGTTCTTTGTACATTGCTCAACTATGTCTCAGCAGTAGAGAGAATCTGTATTGCGTGTCTGGTCTAGATTTGATTTAAATACCACGCTGTCTTTGTTATTTGGGACTTTTAAGCTGAAGTTATTCTCTCTGTTATATCCAATCAGTTGCCCAACAACTGATTAGATGCTCAAGTCAGGGACAAATGTGAAATATAACTCTCAAAGAATACTCAAAGTCTTTAGACCCACTGACTGTGAATAGGGTGTTGTGACAAACTCTTGAGTGAGGAGCTGTAATTCTGTCCTGTTAGAAGAGCAGCAGGAGCCGGGGAGCCTGCATGGCTCTGGCTGGCAGCCCCTGTCCCTTGGCTGCTCTCTGGGACAGGCCTGTGTTCAGGGCTGGCCTGTGCCTGACCCGAGCAGAGCACCCAGTGCAGCTCCTGCTGCCATCTCCTGAAAGTCTCTTGTGTTGGATGCAGAGATACAGGTAAGGGTTGGCTGGATACAGGGATACAGGTAAGAGTTAGTTGGATATGGGATACAGGTAAGAGTTGGTTGGATATGGGATACAGGTAAGAGTTGGTTGGATATGGGATACAGGTAAAGGTTGGTTGGATATGGGATACAGGGATACAGGTAAGGGTTGGTTGGATGCAGGGATACAGGTAAGGGTTGGTTGGATGCAGGGATACAGGTAAGGGCTGGTTGGATATGGGATACAGGTAAGGGTTGGTTGGATACAGGGATACAGGTATGGGTTGGTTGGATATGGGATACAGGTAAGGGTTGGTTGGATGCAGGGATACAGGTAAGGGCTGGTTGGATATGGGGTACAGGTAAGGGTGAAGGGTTGTTTTGTAGAGCAGTTACTGCACACCAGCTCCTGCTGCTCTATTTGACAAATGTCTCCAAGGGGCCCTGTCTGGTGGCCACGTGTGGTTGATCCTACAGGACAGGCACAAGCATCTTTAAATAGCTGGGTCACACAAGTGTTGTTCATTGTGGTGGGCAGGCCTGTGGCCACAAGTCAGCCCCTGGATGAGGTGTGTGCATGGTGCTGTGTCTGCAGAGACACAGTGTGATGGCCTGTTGGGATGGTGAGGGTGAGGTCACACCATGAAGAAATATCTTGCATGTCTTCAGATCCTTCACAATGAGAATGGTGAGACACCAGAACAGGTTTCCCAAAGCAGCTGTGGATGCACCATCCCCAGAAATGTTCAAGGTGAGGTTAGATGGGGCTCTGAGCAACCTGATCAAGTGGAGGTGTCTCTGCTCCCCCTGCAAGGGGGTTGTAGCTAGATGGTGTTTAAGGTCCCTTCCAACACAAACCATTCTGTTTCCATCCATTGGTACATATTACAGAAAATGCTGGACACCAGCATTGGGCATTAATACCAGAGGATTAAAACTTGCAATTAAGGTGTTTAGTGAATTTATAAATTTCTCTGGTTTGTCTCATCATGTTCCTTTTCTCAGGTGGTAGGTGCCTGCACAAGGAATCATGTATTGGTACAATCTGGAACCAAAACACTAATTTGTAGGTGTTCTGTAAGTATACTTTTCTGGAACTGAGAGGCAGGAGATATTCAGGTGTCAGGGCACTGGTACCATGTAGAAACTGGTTAAAGTATAAAAGTTTCTTAGGTACTTTCTGAAGATATTATATCATTGAATGGGCTGACTCAGTATCTCCTTACATATCAGGCTTGAAAAAGCATACCAATATTAGAAGATAACACTACTTCTATAGAAATATCTGTGCTCATGTGGAAATCTGTGTAGAAATGACTATCTGTTACTCTGAAACTTTTTTCAAGTGTTCTGTGAAGTAAAATTTTACTTCAGTGGTTTTCTTCATTCATATTTTATAACTAAATCTATGCCAGAAGTTTTTCTGAAAGTAGGTCATCATAACTGTTTTCAGGACTGTGTATCAGACTTACAATACATGCCTTATAAGGTCAATTTTAAATGTCTTTTCAAATTATTTTTTATATTATGTCTTGTTATTTGTCATAGTGCTAAGAAGTTGACACTCAAAATAGATACAGAAATGTATTTTTTATTCTGGTCTGTAGTTCTTTTCAGTAGGAACACTTGTTTTATGGGTAAAGAGCATGACACAAAAGTAATTTTACTTAAGGTAGCTTTACTTAAGACTTCAGCAAATGACAAGATACTGAAGAGTAGAGTAGCAGGATAAATTAGAATTTATTTTATTTCTGGTTCCTGTACCTTTCCAGTTCTACAAAAAATTAGCTAAAGGTATATTCCATATTCTTGAGTCAAGGAATCAATTCTAGAAGCTAACATTTGATGGGTTGGAGGGAGTTTATGT
This sequence comes from Drymodes brunneopygia, assembly GCA_013400955.1. NCBI lineage: Eukaryota > Metazoa > Chordata > Aves > Passeriformes > Petroicidae > Drymodes > Drymodes brunneopygia. The sequence goes on along the minus strand of VZTZ01045545.1, from coordinate 135,276 downwards.
TGCAACCTTCAGGTCGTGACTCCACAGGCATTCTTCCTAGTGGAAAAGATGGCTTTCTTTACAGAGGAAAACAGAATGCAAAATGCAATTCTTAACAGGCTTAGCTATTCATATCTGGAATGAAATTGTTTTCCTGCTGGTCAGCCCTGAGGGAACTGAGGGAACATCTCTATAGAGATGTAGACCTAATTCTCAGTTAGATTTCATTAATGAGTAAAATCTGCACTGTCCTCTTATTATGCAATCTTAGGCATCCCCTTCAATTTCCATGCACTGTCTCTGGCAGGCAGATACCTGGGTGCCTTCACTTCCCTTATTCAGCTGACATCTCTCTTTTAGTGAGGTAAATATTCCATCTTTAGTTAGCTGAGACCTATTGTGTTTGTAGGCTGATTATATCCAAGAGCCAAAGCAGTTTAATGTATGTTTTCAGAATCTGTGGCACTCCATGGATCACACAGACTAAAACATCACAAGGAGTTCAGCCACCGGTACAGAGTTGAGCGCTCTCTCGGAGACTGAGTCCCGTGATGTCTTGGGGTGTGTGATTACAATAGATGGAGTCTATTAAAAGAGATGAAAAAAGGAAGTAACAGCACGAGTTGAGAGTGACCAGTGCAGTAATGCCTGCAGAGAGTGTAACCATGTTTGGATAGAAATCAGTGCCCACGTGTGTCCCTGGAGAGTGTTGCTCCGAGGTGCTGCGCTCCAGAGGGCCCTGCGCACATAAACCTGGCTGGTGACACTGACACTGCCTGAACTGCACTGGCTTTGCTGCAACGTGTTGCTCCATGTCACCTAGGAACTTCTCCTAAGATGCCATATGTGGCATGAAGTCACACGGCTGTGAAACTGGAATTTTGAGACAGTGTTATGAGATCTTTTGACATCCTTCATAATTTTTTGCTGGGGTTAAACTTGGCCATATATTACTGAAGTTATAGTTCTCTGTAGGAAAACTACAAACAGCAGTTGATTCTGTGCCAACAAAATGATGATTGATGTTGTGTGAATTCAACAGTTTTCACCAAAAAGAGGCATTTCCATTTTAACAAATTCTGGAGAGGTCCAAAGTGAAAAGAGATTAAAGTATTTAGAAATTTTGATATTTCATGGCTATATCTTAGAAGAAATGTAAGAGAACTAATTCTCAGAGCAAAAAGTTTGAGTGAAATTTTATTTTATTTGTGTTAAAAACCAAATTTTGGATTCTGTATGGTTTGTAGGGTGTTGAAACTGCAGTCTGAAGTGCTGTACTAATAAGTAGAACAGTCTCACTTATGTCTGTTAGGAACCAATGAAGTAGCCTGGAGAGCAATTTCCTCAACTTATGGAATAATTGAGGGGAATCTATTGGTAACATTGGTGTTGGGGTGGTATAGAACTTCACATTTCTCAATTCAAAATTTGATTTATATAAAAACAGTCTTCTACTACACATGCAGCCAATGTGATTCCTATTAAAAAGAGGGTGATTAATCGCTTGGAATAGTGGCAACTAAAGGGGAAACTACATTGGTTGTCTTTCATTGTCTAAAGTGAGATAGTATATGGTACAATTTACTGAATAAAAGTGTATTTGTTTACATAATAGACACTGTTATTTTCTATTCCTAGAATTAATTTATGTGGCAAAAAATGGCAACTGAAACTATCATTCACTACTTTTAATTTGGAGATGTATTTTAATTTTTTTAAAATCATATATATATAATACAGGCAATTGGAAACAAGACATTTGTTTTGAGGTTTATTTCCTATCCTATTCCAAAGACAGACTGCTAATGTAATAGATTGTTTTAACGTGTAGCATTACACTTACATCAATGTTCTTGATGTGTAATCTAATTTACTTTCAAAATTAACACATAATACATTGATAAAAATATAGGATTAGCAGTTGAGAAGAGATTAGGGCAAATTTATCTTACTTATTAATCGAGAATTGTGAACTGAATCCTTTACCAAAGAGAAAGCGTTATAATAAATACATTACCAAGAGCATTAATCAGATTTCACTAAATAAACTCTGAAAACTATGCTAGTAAATAAAGAGACTCTAATGGCAAACTGAAAAGGCTTTAAAATTTCATTAAATTCTGTTTTTAGATTGTTTTCCTCTACAGGTAGGGAAAGATTAGGAAAGGAGATATGGCAGTACAAAATTTTGCAGCTCTCCTTAACAGATTTTCTGTGGAGGAAGTAGGTGTATATTTGAGTCTTTTTGTGTTCACAAAGCTTTTCTGAGAGATGGATGCAGTGAAAACAAACACAGAGCTGAGATACCAGAACTGAACTGCAGCCAGTGCTAGATCTGATCTTATAGAAGTCCTCTGGAAGACATTTCTCACACACAAAGTGTGGGAGACACCTTATGCCATATATGAGGAGAAATTCCAGGCAGATGAGAAGGAAGCCCTGTGGTAAGACTAAGGAGTAACAATAAAGGACTTAATTTTAAGAAAAAAGGTGTAAATCATGTACACCACCTGAGCCATACTGCCTCATCAAACAACTCATCAAACTTTCCTGTCATATAGTTATCAACTCAGTGAGGTGTACACCTGTAAGATTTCCATCTGCATGTGGAAGAAGTAAAACTAATCCCCCTGTTTGTGGGCATTTATGATATTAAAAATCCTTACTTGTTTCTTTATTAAAAAGAAAGTTTCTTATATTACTACTTGAACTCATTAATATGGGAAAAAAAAGGCGAAAGTTCTAAGTGAGATCAGAACATTTAGCTTGACCTTCCACAAGATTTTTTTCTTTCCATAATTAGAGGTAAAAATAGAGAGAAATGTAGGGTGATCTTTCTTGGTAAGAATACTGCTAAACTGTTTTTCCTTTTGAGAGCAGAAGAATGCTCATAGGATCCCTGCTAAAAAAATATACATCTCATAAAAACCCCCAAATTCTAAAGCTGTTTTATTTCTGTTTTTTCCAGTAAACAAGATTTGGGGTTTTTTGTGTTGTTACATAAGGAAAAATTTAGGTTTTCCTTAAGAAAGTTTCCATTTAAAAACTCCTTTCGGGATTTCATAATCCCTTAGTAAACATGTGATATAATATATGTGAATTTATTTTTCAATATTCTGTGAAAGAGGGCTCTGATTTCATTCTACTGAAACTTGAGAGTGAAAATAACTTTATAGGGCAATCTCACACCTTGGCAATTATTCAGTTTTCACTTTGCCTGAAATGTCTGTGATACTGATCTGTAGTTACAGTTCTGTGTACATATGTAGTTTATACTTCAAGGAAGAAAATTCAGTTGGGTTTTTTTGCTCAGTTTAAAGAATTTTTCATACATAGTCACCTCAATGACTACTCTTTGTATTGTTCTAGAATGACAATATTCATCTATCTATTGCTCTGTGAACCATCATCACTAAGTAACATTGTGCTGTGAAGGGAGATTCACTTCAGATCTCCAAAGGCCAGCAGGAAGAGGGCTGTAGTACTTTGCTGTTGAACAGTTATCTGAGACATGGTTTGCACACCAAAAATAAATAAATATTACAGTTTTATTTACAAATTCATTAGGGCTGCATATTTTTTTAATTTAACATTTCATAATAACACAGGATTTCTTTCCTTGTACTTAAATGGAATGCAATATTAAATGTCTTTTGGCGAGTTGTATTTAATATTGAATTTATGTTATTAACACTAGCCATGCTATCAATAATAGTATTAATAACCCTTTGATAAATGGAATTATCTTTCTAAGGATGGAAGTGAATTTATAGAATAATTGTCTGAAAGTAAAAAACCATGAAAACAGCCTCAAAAGAAAAAGTGGTAATAGAGGCATGCTGTGCAGACTAATTCAGAACAGCTCTCTGGCCTCCACTGGTATCCAAGTGACAAGGATGTTGCTGTCTTAAGGAAGTTCAGTGTGACTGCACTCTCCTGTTGCCCATTTTCATCTGGCTGCTGTGTCTGTGTTACAAACACGAGCAATCTGGGGTCTCTGTAGGATAAAATGGGCAGGGAAAAGTTACAGAACTTCTGCTTTTAAACACCTCCTGGGATGTACAGCTTGTGGAAGATCATGCAGGTACTGAGAACACAGTTGTGCTAATCATATTTCCAGGCATTTTGTGTGTAATGAACTGGACTGTGACTCATGGTGCATCTCCAGACTCTTTAGACTGGCTTTGTCTTCCACAGAACAACTGTGATGGTGCTATCACCCACAACTTACCCGTGGCACTAACAGTAAACTCTAACAGAGAGCTCTGCAGGAGAAAGTATATTAACAAAGTAACTTAAAATAAGTTAAGTGTACCATTGATGAATCCCAGAAAATACTCAAGCAACCATTGGATCAGGAAGCTGAACCATTTGCTCACAATCGAGTTACCCTATTAGCCTACAGTCAAGTCTCCTGTCCATGCTTTATTTGTCATACTGGGTCATCCTTTTTCTTTCTTTGGGTGCTTGCAAAAACTTCAGTTTGCAAAATAGGGCATCTCAGGTATGTGCCAGATGGTCTATGCCAGGTACTCTCCAAGAAATTGGGAAACTTTTTATTCTCCTTCAGCAAGGGAGGGGCTCTGAGCACAGATCTCCAACCACAGATACTTCTTGGTTAGTTGCAACATGAGATGCATTTGGTCTCTGCTTCACTAGAGATGGAATAAAAGAAAGCAGCAGTCAAAACGATATTTCTTGAGCCAGGTTCTGCAGATGCATTTTTTAAGGCTTGCCGGATCTCTCCCTGAGGCAGAATGTGCAGGACCTGTGTTTTCTGAATGCCCGTGTGTAGGATAGGTCCCTGCCAGTCGGTTGTTTCTCAACTTGTACAGAATCAAAATTAGATGAAAAATTTGCATAAAAATGCTGAACTAGAGGAACTTATGCACCACTGGGGCTATAAGCAAGATTTTCCAATTTTTTTACTTTGCAATGAGATGACAGATTCCTGTGCATTTTAGGGACTTGCATCCAATATTAAACTGTTTTTCATTCATATGTGACCTTGCAGTCTGCATAGAGGAGTGAGACAAACACAGGGGAGGATTAGAAAAGAACAGATAAGAGAAATTACCTGAGACCAGCAGAAGTCAATGGAGTGCCATAATATAAACCTAAAACTTGTCAATACTCTTTTTAGCACAATGAAAAGGATTTTGTGAAATTATTTTTTCTATCTTTCTGGACTGTACATTGTGCTTCTTAATTACACTACTGGAGAACTCTAGGTTAAAGTTTTAATTTTTTTTAAATTTGAGAAAGTAAAACACATACTTATACTTTACAAATACCAAATGCTTTGGCAATGGATAGTAAGGAAATGGATAGATTAAAGACATCCCAACTGCATGTAAATTAAGTGGAAACGTGAATCTTGCTCAAGGAGTGCAGTGGTGAACTGTGTAATTTTGATACAGTATTTTGTATTTTGGTAGTTTACAACTGAGATTTTACTCCACATTTTTTCTTAAATGTCAGCACAGGTTTTGTTATTGCCTTTTGAGTATTGCTCGAACAAAGTTACAGGATTTTCTCTAATACTGTTAGGCATATATAAGTTCAGTTAAACTCACTTTTCCTGCTCAGAGAATATATTAAGAAGCAAAAAATTGTCTTTGAGAGAGAACATTTCACAGAAGGACGAAAACATTTAAGTTGTTTGCAAACCATTTGTAATGTAGTCTATCTAGGAAAAGGTGAATTGCCCCTTAGCAAGTGCAAAAAAATACCTTTTTCCTTATCACCTAAATAATTTGTGCATCGTTCTCTGTGTATCTATATAAGATAAACAGATCCTTTGGGAGATATTTTTTTTGCAGTCTTACATTTTTTTGGTAAAGTAATCAAAACATAATTTCCTTAACGGTGGGAGGGGGGGTTGTCCTTTTATATCTACTTTTAGGAGTTTTTTCTATGCTTGCAAGTGCTTGTGTGAATGACATTGAATTTTTTACTGTCATGATCATTTCATTAAAATATGAAATATTAAACTATACATGTTCCCTTATACTAATTAAATCTCTGCTCCAAAAGTTACAATCAGATTTTATTCAGTTTTGTAACTATAGTACTGTAATAGTTTGGGTTTGCCCTTGTCTGGTTAGAATATGGTGCCAGAAAGTTATTTTTGGCTCAGTCTATGAAATCATGTTGAGACTTAATTGAAAATATTCACAGTAATAAGTACTGTTCTTCCTACTATTTGCTGCAGTAAGACCTGTCAAGAACAAATTTGTACTGTGCAGGAAAAATTACTTCCCTCTGATTAACTAAATTAATTAATAGCTAACAGCATTATGAATTTTTTGTAAGGTGGATATCTTAAATATTTTTGAAAATTTTGAATTAATGCAATGTTTTGTGTATAACCTGAAGTGTTAAGGCACTGCCAATTTAACTAAAGATAACATAGTAACACATTTAAAAAATAAAGCTGAGTTCTGTAGAAACTTTCTATTTTAGATATTCTGAAATTTGTAAATTATATGTTCTAGCAAGCCAATATTCTACTTTTTTTTCAATACAGCATAGAAATATGCTATGATATATGAACATCAGAAAAATACCATTGAATTTAAAGGTCTAGTGAGAAGCATTGCCTGCTTTACCAAAGCATTCCTTGTCTTGAACAGGACAAAGAACTTCTCCCTGCTACCAGCTATATTTCCTTGTTCTGTCACTCTTTCTCAGTTGCTATGCCCTCTTGTTTCAGTAGCAGTGCTGACCTCCCTGCTGTTCTTGGACTTGTCTGCAAGCATTTGGTTCGTTCCTGGGTCAAGTTTGTAGGTAACTGAAGAATTTCTGGTCCTAATCTCTGAATACCATGAGTTGGGTTAGTGACTGAAAATTGAGCTCCCATCCAGAGGATGCAAATAAAATTGGTTTGTATGAATCTGTGTAACTTGAAGGAAGAAAAATGTTTAGGCAGTCTTTTTTTTTGTTTGTCTGCTTTAAAGACATTCTGATTTTCTTTCTGAGCTTGAATATTATTTATGTATGTTGGAAATTAGCTAAGTACAGTGATTACTAATAAGTGTATGAGTAGCTTCACTTAAGTTCGTTGTTCATTTGAGGAATTCTGACCCTTACAAAGGGGAGGAAGACACATGAATCCACTTTTCACACACAAGCAGCCCTCTTTCTCTCCTGCCCTCTTTCTTTGGTAAGACCACCAAGGGACAAGAACCAGATGAATCTTCCCCATCTCTGTCACTGCTGCCATTGCTATGCTTTGTGGTTTAACTTCACCACCTAATCAACAGCCAAAGTCATGTCTTCATCAGGAAAAGGACAGAAATGCCAGGAAGTTTAGAAAATTAATTGCAGTTAAGTATCTTGCAGTTTACTTGCACATATAAATAATGCATACGTAAGTCTGGACAGAACTGTTCCCCATGCCGTTCCATCAGTGGCTGAAGACCATACTGCCACAGGAGTTACCTTTAAAAGCACCAATTCTCAGCAGTGTGCAAGCTGAGAGTCTCCTCGTGCTCTGTTACTGCACTGCCAAAGCCAGGTGCCAGCAGCAGGTACCCATTAGAGGTCAGGCTGCATGGAAGTACTCAGAGCAATCATTTCAGCAGCTTTCTTGCAAAGAAATCTACATGCTCAGTGCTCAGTAGAAGTCATTAACTTTCATGCCTTTTGCTATTCCATTTAAGCAAATGCTTTCATGCAGCGTGTTGGCTGATTATAGGAATTGTTGAACAGAACCATACTGGGAAAGGAATTCTTTGCAATTCTGAAATGAATTTTTTTCAGATGGTTAAAGCTGGATCCTGGATTTTACAACCATGCTTGTCTCTTCTCAGTGGGGACATGAATCTAAGCATGTGCCAGTTTTGTCCAAGTTGCATTTTCTAAGCTCTTCAGGATTAAGAAATAAATTTTTTGTCATTTGATTTGACCTTAGTGTCATCCTATACTGATCTGGCATTTGAAGGTATGCAGTATATATGGAAAGTCTCCTTCTGGAAAGACCTTTAAACCTCCCAATCTTATGATCGTTTAAGGTTATATCTATAGGGATAAATAAAATTATCAAGGTCTCTGGTACTTTAAATATAGCCTGAGAAAATTAGATTTGTGCAGTCACCCCTACATGATGGAGGATTTATTTGCTGTGTGCACTGTCCATAACTCTTACAATTTTATAATGCCTCAGTTAATTTCATCTACATATGAAGAAGTAGACCACAAAAATAATTAACTTCAGGAGGATAAGGTAGATGGCAGAGCAATGTGCTCATAATACGTACCTACATATAAATCCTATTGCAGCCTCTATTTCCACATTTGTTGTTCTGATTTATAGCTTGTGTTTCCTAATTATTTTCTTTTATACACACATATATATAAGTGTGGACAGGATAGAAGTGGCTGAAATAACAGTCAGTGATCACACAAGTAAAACTCATTAAAATCCTTGAACTTATTTTCCATTTAAATTTTCGGCATATCACCAAGAATTCTGTTTCCACATGAAAATACTTTGTAGGTGTAGTTAGCCATTTTCAGCTAATTTAAGTTACTTCCCTTTAGCAGAGTTAACTGTGTTTTCCAGTTCCACCTTCAGCCCATCAATTCCTGTTTTTTCTCTATCTCTCATCCTGAGTGATGGCATGTCTGTCCAGTATCTAAACACCAAAGATGTGAACGTATTTGGTTGCTTTTTTGTTTCCAGTGCAGAGAGTTTGGATCTCACTTAAAGTAAGTATCATTGATATGATATCAAATATGAAAAGAGTGACCTCCTAGATTTTAGAAAAAAAAGACTTAATAATTAAAAATATTAAGAAGAAACTTTTCTGTGAAAACAGGTCTTTAAGATGTGGGTCTTAAACCAGTATGCATGGAAGTTACTAATACCACAGGATACTACTGATATCAAAGGAAGGTGGCAAGGGATATCTGTCTAGTGAAAGTGTACAGGGCCAGGATGAAGGGCTCAGGGGCAGTGCCTGGTAGCAGGGAGCCTGTTGAGAAGACTTTCAACAAAGATGAGCCACAGTCTGGAAGCAGAAGTGATTGGTGAGGATGAACCACAGCAGGAGGCAGCAATGGGGACTTTAATGTGAGAGAAAGTCAAGAGGTAAGGGAAGTGGAGTATGGAGAAATTCAGCAATTATATCAGTGACAGAGGGAGAGGAAGGCACACACACGAGGGGACTAAATGACAGCATGGCTTTGGCTGCACATTAGAGTGTGGGAATCAGGAACAAGGGAGTTAGGGGAAGACTAGCATCTGGGAAAAATTATAGCAAAAGAGAAAGGCTTTTTGTGAAGGAGAATTGTGTAGGACTGCTAGGAGTAACCAGGGCAATGCCGAGAAAGCAGAGTACATGAGCAACTCAGACAGCAATTCCTTTTCTTTCCTCAGTCTCATGCTTTCTTCTTCCCCATTCCTTGTAACACTTAATCAGCTTTCTGCTGTTATTTGGGCTCAGTGAATATTTATTGTTAATGTATCCCCTGTCGGTTTTAATTATTAAACAATTAATATTAAAACAAATTTAATAATAAAAAAGTGGTTTCGTTTCTAATAATTAAAAATAATAATTGAAAATCACTGCTTTGTTGGGGACAAGAAATGAGTTTATAGTTTTACAAAGCCATCCTCAACACATTTTAAAAAAAGATAGCTGTGTTAAATTCTCTTTTTATTTTGATTTAAAAGTTCATCGGGATTTTTGTGTTACCTTAAGATGCCTCTTAAGGTTTTTTTTTTTAAATATCTTTTAATTTTATAATGAAAAATAGAGAGAAAATGTTTGATTCTTTGAAAAAAAATTAGATTCAACAGTCTCAAAGCATACCTGATTTAAATGTGTTTGAGTGGTACACACTTCTTTCACAGATTTTTAATAAACATGCATATATACATCTATATATGTATTCTCTGTGTACATATTTTAAGTTTTTTATTTCTTCCTAACTTCAGTTGTTCTACAAATATTAGAAACATTGGAGGCTACATCTCTCATTGGAACAACAATATAACATCTCTTATTCAGCATACAGCAGTTCTTGTTCAAACCTCCTAAATCCATGGAGGTCTCTCAGCTCCCTCCCACATGCCCTCCTGTGGGACAAGCTGTGCAAACAGTGACTGGCACAGTCCAGCTGGAGCTCAGGCTCCTTGTTTTCAGCAAACCTGTGGGAAGTTAATACCTGTTAGAGCTCTATCTACCATGGAATGTTAATGAAAATGTTTCACAGGTTGAAAAGTTATTAAGAGGAGAAGAACTTCCACATAGGCAGAAGGGTAACTGCATGAGAACCTTTTATCTGGGGTTGCCTAGGAATTACAGCCCTGGCTTTTGTGCTGGGCAGCTGCAGTGACCCTGCCTGGCTGCAGCACTGGGCACTGCTGGGTTCTTGGTGCATCAGGACAGGATAACCAATATTGGTGGTGTACCTCCATCCTGAAATGGAGCTTTTCTCACTGTCGTTGTCACTTTGCAATTACAGAATTGCCAGCTGGATGTGTGAGTTGGCTTGGGTTCTTGATCGTGGAGTTTGCAATGTCTTTCTGAGGGACTATGCCATGTACTGGGCTCTCAGCCAAATTTAAAGCCAAGTGTATGTAAATGAAGCCAGTAAACTAATGTCTTCCTAACATAAGTGTCACACAGCTGGCAACAGAAGAAACACGCAGGTTCCAGAGCAGTAGCTGAATCTCCAGGCAGGACCAACCAAAAGGGCCTGCCCTTCTTTATTCTCTTATTTATATATGTTTCTAAAGACAATCAGGGATTGGTGAGAGGGGTCAACACCTCTGTAAGTTTACAGGACAAAGACATGGTCAATCATCTTTCTCCGCCCCAGGGGAAATGAATGAAAAACAATCTACAAGTGCAAAACAATCCCGGCCAGTTGGGAAAAACAAGGACCATGTTTATAGAAAATGCATGGGAACCTGTACTACAAAGTTACAACCATGGAACCCTGCAAAAAGCAGGGTGACACATAAGAATTAATGGTATATTGTAGAAAGGCTGACTTATTTTTAAAAATGGAATTTGTGCAACATACAGAAACTAATAGCTTCATGCTGATGGAATTTTTGCTCCTTTCCTGAATGGGCTTCCTGTGAGTGTACAAGCTGGCTCTGGCATTGGCAGTGGGTAACTGGATTAACAAACTTCTCTGTTTCTAATTTCTGTAATTCCCTTGATGAAAACTGATATATTCTATATATGTGATAGATATTATTCTAACTGAACTCCATTCCCATCTTCCAAACTGACGCATGATGAGAAAGACACCATGTAACGGTGCTTACACTTCTGCTTTCTCTGGAAGCCAAGCAACAGCTTGATTTCTGACTCTTCCCTGCAAGTTCTTCTAACCATGGTAGTCCTTCAGTTTATTTTGTAATAAATTTGCATTAAAAGGGTATGGGACTTTTTTCTTCTGGTATGTCAAGAGACAGATTCAGGGATCATGTACAGATCCCTTTCTATATGCAGATCACGTGCAAAATTTAATAAATTTCACTCATGAGTGAAGAAGGCCATAGAAGTGCCCCAAGGAAGAAGAGTGAGGTTTACATGAAGGCATGGAAATGATTTCTTAATGGTGACTGTTACTTCCATCCACTCTTTACCAGATTGAAAACACACCAAAGCTTTGTTTTGCAAAAGCCTAAGCCCTAAACAGGAAGAAGATCAATTGAAAGAATGATTGAAATTAAATTAAATTAAATTAAATTAAGGACTTCACCACTGATGATTCCTGGAACTGTTTTTTCCTATTACTTTCTTCAGGACTTAATCATAGATCCTTGCTTAGCTTCATGAGTGTGGAGTACTTATTATTACTAGGAGGGAATATGACAGACACAGAAATGATGAGGCAATACTGGGAATAAGGAGATTAGTTTTGGCCTGCCTGTAGAGAAAATTACTGACAATGAATTTTTTAAGGCAAACACTATTTTACAGTTACACCATTTCCCACCAGTAGTCAAGTCCTATTGTTGTGCTGTAGAGCTCTGTGCTGTACACACAGCTCTGTCCTGCAGCCCAGTGTTTTTTGGTTTCTCCTGTCTATCAGCACACTCTCATGTACTTGGTAGTTAAAAATAATTTGCCTTACCTACTGCTCTGACAGACTTTCTCCCTTTTTATGTCCATAAATTTAAGTTCAGTGTCCTGAATTTCAACATCCTTCATGATTCAGCCTCTTGTCCTAACTCAGTTTTGATCTTCATCAAGTTACTTCTTTTCATTTCACTTTCACAGCTAAGCTAGATGCAGAGATAGTGCTTAGACTGAAGAAAAACTAGAAAATTATATTCACACCTGTGAGTAGACCATGGCAAGGAGTGTATTATCAATACCTATTTATACATAATTTTTGAGTGAATTCCCTTGCTCCATTACAAAATACAGCCTTGCATATTTATAAACTAGGTAAATGATCTCTCTTTTAGGTAAAAATCTCTCTTACAGTTTAAGGCTCTCAGGTTTGGGTTACATGGTTGTTCAGTGGCTGGAAAACAATGGAGCATGTGAACAAAGTGTTTTGTCTCCATAAAAGAAAAGAGGGGAAATGAAGAATGTTTATTGTGGGAAGAGGACTGTTCTCTCTCTCACTCACTCTGTTTACATATACATGTACACCACTATACTTCATGAAAAAAAATATTTCGGTTATTATAGTTCAACAAGGGAGGTAAGGTGAACATTAAGAAAAGAAATTTTGGGGGGATACTCTTTCAGTGATGGTGAAATTAATATAAGCTTGTCAGACAAGCTTAGTAGAATTAACTTTTACTAGAAGATTAGTCCTGTGCATGGTTGATGTGTAGAGTGTATTGAGTGCTTAAAATTATTCTGCCCAACCTGCACCTCTGTTTGTCATTGGCTCCCTCTGTTTTGACAGAAATGTGTTTTTCTGCAAACTTGGTGCTCTTCCCACGTCCTGAATGAATGGTCAACCTTCATTCATATCATCTGATGAGCATTAACATTATGCTAATAAACTTATTCTTCATACACTCTTTTTTGCACCCTCTTTTGTCTTATAATGCCAGAAAAACACACTCCTTTTGAGTTGTATCCCCACTATTAACACACTATATTTTGATATTTTTCTGAACATTATTGTATTTTACTTCATCTGGTAATATTAAATTAGAATTAACAAGTTTTGTGGCAATTAATTATGTAATATGATCTTGATAATATAGATCAGGACTTCTCTGTTTCCTTCTATTTTGTCAAACAATATTGTATTTGCTCATAAAAGTGATAACTTGCAGTAATAGAAATATAATATAGACAGACTGATGGAAAATTATATCAATGGAGAAGCAGGCATAAGTAGAATGGAGCCATTTCACAAGTGTTTATGCCAGTGAAAGCCATGTGTTCCTTTTAAAACATTTTTAATACAATACCAAAACTGTTAGCATAAAAGGATAATTACAGTGTTACTGCTATTTGTTCTGAAAATAAAATGCCAGTACAGAGAACCATAAAAGGAACAGGAATGCAGCTTCGTTCCACTCTCAAATTCATCATTTAGACATTTAGAGCACGTACATTATCTTTTGATTTTGCAGAAGTATTTAATAAAACATTAAATAATAAATGTGTATTCTTGACAGTGCAGCTTTTTAAAGAAAAGGTCATTAAAAGTATCTCAGTTGCAAGGAAGAACAGATGTGTTCCTTGCTATTGAACTCCTAAACTCTTTTAGAAATCTGTTAACCTGATTTTCATATGACTGTTTACCCAGATTCATCTTATTCAGCACTTACGATGCTAAGATTATTTTATCTCAGCACCACTATTTCTTACCCCAATTAATCTGCATTTGACTGTTTCCTCCCATATTCTCACTAGTTAATCTTCCTAAACAGAATTGCAGCAAAGAAACAGATCTTGAGGCTTAATGCACCTTTGGCATTTGTGTGGAATTAAAAGGAAAGCAGGACAGGTGGCACAAAACATTTACTGCATCTTGATGAGAGACTGAAAAATAAAGACATGGCCACCTGCAAATGCTAAATCTTTTCAAATCTCATGGATTCCAAAGTCCTGCAGCAAGGGACCTGCAGCTCCAATGACCCAAGAAGTCCCTTCCAGACATGTGTTTTGGACTGACACCCCCTCCAGTGCCCAAATAAAGTACTCAGTCAGATTTTTTATTCAAAATGAACCTGATATTAACTGAGGCTAAAGGATCCTCTCTAATGAAATAGTTGATTTATAAATACAGTATCTCACAGATCAAATTTTATTCAGTAGTATGATCCTTCACAAATTTCTTACATTTTCTTAAAGGATTCTTTTCATATAATGCTGTTTTGAGAAATTAAATCCTAAGAAAGAAAGAAAGGTTCACAGACTCCCCTAAAATTTAGTGATTCCTGATCTCTAAGCAGAAACACATTAGAAAGTGAAGGATCCTTTTCTAAAACTAACCTGTTCTTAACATCTTTTCTGTTTGAGAGGTTAGCTACAGCTGACACTCTCTAGGAGAGTAATTACAAAAGGAGGAGGTAGCTCTTGAGGTAGCCATGACACAAAATTCCTAATTTAAAAGTGTTTAGGTAGCTTTTGTGTGATGACTTTTATGTTTGAGTTTAAACTGTGAATCAAAGATATGATGATGTCCTATAAAACAGCCTTCATGTGTAGGTAGCCTTCTAGAAGTAACCTTGGATATGATGCCAATATGTAGGACCATAGTGGGAAAGCACAAGTAAACAAAATAAAATTATCAGAAAATCATAAAATCATGGAATGATGGAGTAGTTTGTGTTGGAAGACACCTTAAAAATCATGTAGTTCCAAGCCTTCTCCTATGAGCAGGATACCTGCAAAAGCAGAAAAAAAAAGGATGGTGTCAGAACTGCTAAACCTTAATTACTGAGCAAAGACTCTCTCTTTTACTGCCTCAAAGTGACTGGAGCTCGTGATTTAAAGTGTAGTAGCTGGGCCTGTGTCCCAAGAGTTTGCCTCAGCTGGCAGGCAGAGCTGCTCAGGATACCAGCTGGAAGGACCTGCTTCCCTGCACCTCAGAGAGCATGGAGCAGGGACTCAGGGCAGTGGAAAAGGCAATGACCACATTACTTGATGCTTTAGTCAGTGGAAAACAAAGTCAAATTTCCTATTATGTCAGTTATGTGTGTTATCTGGGCATTTGGTTAGGAGTCCACAATATAACCAAAGCTTCCGTGGCCTCAGTAACAAAAATAGCTACAATCTCTGCTAGTTTCACCCAATCCAAAAGGATAAATTCTGAACTCTTCAGAGGCTCTTCAAATCTCACAAGGTAACCCTCCCAGCACAATCTTCTGAAGCTGCCTTCAGCAGTGTCCTCAGTCCATTTTCCCCTGCAATTGTTGCAAATTTCCCCATGTTCCAAATTTTCATATGATTGCTGAAGTTTCCTTTCAGAGTTAACTTTTACTGTTTTAAACTGTTTCTCTTCTGTAAGAAATCACATCCTTATACATACTGAATTCAAAATGGAAACTACTGCACCAATTACCTGTCTTCCAAGTGGCCTGTTCATGTACTTGCCTGTATCAAAAATCCTTTTCCTAGGGTGCAGTTAGTAAATGGCTACTCAGACCTTATGTCCCTGCAGACTTTCACTAGGATCACCACCCCTCTGCAGGCATTAGGGTTATGGTCTACAGGTTCCCTTATGTTATTTGGGCCACAGATTTTCTGGGTAGGTGGCTACAGTCATTGTTTTAATTTATTTTTATCTGACTGTCCTGAACTGCATGAATGGGATGTTTTTTCCCCTTCTAACTGAAATTTGGCAGTGAGGATTAGTGATTTCTCCTAGTCCCACAAATTAATTGCACAATCTATGTCAAACCACAGATTGAGGTATTTTCCTGTGTTTTACGGTGTTTTCCAGTTTCCATATAGATCTTTGTCATTTTTTGGTGTATGCCCTAGGAAGCAATTGCTTTTGTTTTATCATTCACTTATATATGATCATCACCTAACATTTAAGTTCTCTCTCCAGACATGATTGCTGGCTTCCTCTGCCAGATCTCTTTGGCTGTTTGCCAACATCTCGGCCACTAATCTCCCTTAATCCCACCACAAAATTTTACCTACAGTCAAACACTTTTCTACTTAGGAAGGCAAAAAAGTTTCCCATTTTTCTCTGTAGTTTCATTTTGTAATATGCTCTAAGTTTATCATTTTCTGTCTGTCAATTATACATGAACTTGAAATGGAATTATCTGATACACTTCAGTCATGCTGGATGCAACACAAAGCAAGCATAGTACCTGAGTCAAATATTGTATGCTGAAAGAGGCACAGGTCCCTGAGTTCAAGCACTCAGAGTTGGACACTGTCTGAAAGCAGTTTTTTATGTGTCAAGACTTTCCAAAATAGAAAAGAAATATTTTCATCATTCTTTACAGCTTAGAATTTGTTAAAAAAATGAGAGTTCACTTCTTATTTAGTCATCTCAAATTGAAGATGTGGTTTAGTGTTTTTTCTCCTCTGTTTTGACTCCACACTCAAATTCCTATGGGCTTTCTTTCCCCCAAAATACGAAGCTACAATTGTTAGGAAAATAATATAACAAAGCAGCACAGAAAACATCATTATTGTGATGTGTGCACCTCTCATGGCCCCACAGCCTCAGAAAGGACACAGAGCTAAAGCAAGTAGGAAGAGATTGTAGCAGGGATGATGAAGAATGGGGAACAGGATTTTTTTGGTTCAAAAAAAAAATTACTGAAGGAGATGTTTGAGGCCTGTAAAGTCAGGGATACAGTGAAAAAGGTGACTACAGAATGATTTATTCATTGTTCCCACAATGCAAGAACTAGAGCATTGCAGACAATTACCAGGCAAACAAGAAGAAGTACTTCCCATTCTATAGGATACTGCATTGACCTGAAGTATATACTGGCTCAAAAAGAGATTAGACAAAATGAGTTGGGTTTGATTTAGCAATGGCAAGTAAACACAAAAAGATCTAACAGCCTCTAAACAAGCAGTCAGCAAAATAAAGGTGTTCCTTCCTATACTTTTCTTTTCTTACATATGTTTCTTAGGCATTGGTGTTAGCCATGCTGACAGAGGATACTGAAGAATTGCATCTTTGTTTTTTTCTGATATGGCCATTTTTATTTTCTTATGTTTTTTTCATATTTGCCTCTGGTCTGGGACTTGAAAAAAGCAGTCTTATTGTTAGACTACGTGGATTTTGGAAACCAGAAGTTTATGTGACTTATCCAGCATGGTAGATTCAGGTCTTTAACATTTCTGTCCTCACTCTGAAGACTTCATCTATTGTAAATTTTAGTTGGCTTTTGGCAAAAGTCTAAGTAGCTCATATCAAAGCTGATTTTCATCATCCCAGTTACAGAGCTTAAAATTTTATTAAGCTTTTTATCTTTACTCCGGCTCAATAATATATTTCTCCCAAAACCAATATTCTATGATCTTAGCTTAATTATAAATTATTTTAAATCAAACAGGTGCATAACTCAGCTGATTTCTGTGCTTACCTCACACACTTTTATGAAACCTCATATTTAATGATAATCTAGAAAGGTTCATGGAGTAGCCACATGTTCACATGGGTATAAGCAAAGGCAGGAGCCTTTAGGAGCCATTTGTACCAATAGTTTAGCTGTGCAGTCTGTACCCTTCTGCTATATATGACATTTCATAGAGTAAAATAAGATTTAAATTAAAATTTAAAACATTCTCTAAATATTTACAGGGAAGAAATGTTCTCATATGCTCATTTGTCACTTTTGTTCTTGGAGAACATTCTTCCTCTCTTTTCATGCATACAGAATTGAACTCATCTGTGTATTAAATGACCCTGAATCAAAAGATATTCCCCAAACTAAACACAAAGATATTAAGATTGTTAAGCATAGAGAGACTGAATAAGGGTAGCTATAGAGAAAATTTAAAGAAGTTTATTAATTAAACTTCATTAAAACATTAACTAAAGGCTTGCATTATAAAATTAAGAAAAGAGTCCACTATTTTTGATGCTCTACATAATAGGCAGATGTAAAAAAAGTGTTCAAATAATGAATTTGCTCAACTTAGTGGGTTGCTTCTATTCTAATTGAATTTTGTAGAGCCCTCTAAACAAGAATGCTGGTGCAGAATCCTGACATTTGTGAAATCCACAAAGGATTATTTTAGAAAGTAACAATAGCCAGTATTCATACAGGGGAAAAAAAGGAATTTTAATTAACAAAATGTGTATCTTTTTTGTTTTGTTTCTGAAACAAAAGAGGCAGAGTAGGAGGGAAGAAATAAGCAAAGAATTATTGGCTTGATTTTTAGGGTTCTGAGAACCCAGAGTTCCTGAAAGATTGCTCCAAAAGAAGTGGGAGGAAAATTTCTCAGCTCCTGTGTGAAATAGCTTATGTACTATTTAGCTGAAATTTTTGGAGGAAGATGTAACAAACATACTTTTTTAAAATAAAAATTTAGTTATTTTGATTATTTGGGTGTTAATTTTAGCGTATAATTTACACATAAGAATATTTCAAATTAAATATACATTGTTTGTGAGATAAGCCAGACAGTTGGGCTGTTGCCTGATTGCTTTTATCAGTCCAGCATCAACTCCTACTATTTTTCCTCTACAAAATATGATACAGACACAAGTGGGTGGGAATAAACATAATATAGCATTTCTTTATGTATGAATATAAATATGCATGTGCATCCAGACAGACACACAAGAGTGTACTGCAAAGGAGCAGCCACAGTCTGGACTGGGGGCCACAGCTGACCTGCCTATTTCATCTATCTGTAAATTGGCCCCTGGGCTTCTGGGTAGGTGAGTCAGAAGAAATTGTGTTTTGTACCACTGTGCACTCTTGAGTTCAAATGTTGATGTGTCTTCACTTGTCCAAAAAGGTTTGAGAAGCACTTTTACATAGCTGACAGTCACCAGCTGAGTCAGTTGTTTGGGGTTCTGTCATCTTCTAGGTTTGGTTCTGATATTTTTGTGGCTGTGTGTAGTTCCTATTGGAGTCCATAGGCTTTCTATTTTCAGTCAGCATTGGCTGTTAACTCCTCTGGGACTGAAAATTCATTCATTTGCTATAGTTGGTACTCTGGCATTGCAGTCACATTGTTTCAAATTTTTGTCCATTGAGCACAGAGGCAGCCTAGGCAGCTGGTTTAAACTAGACTCCTAGTTTGAATTTGCAGAAGTGAAATAAGATGACTCTTGGTGCATATCAGGGTCACACAGCACATCAGGGTCACAAATACCTGAGCTAACTCCAGGCAAACAAGTGACTTATTCTGCAAACCTATCTAGCCTGGCCAGACCCAGCACTGATGTAGTTTCCAGTACCTGAGCTGGGGCTAAAGTACTGACTCCATTGTGCTGTGTAAGTAAATATATTGTGTCACTCAGCATGAGCCATTGAGGGTTTTTTTTCTCTTTAATTAAGAGACTCTTTTCTTCTCTAAACAGAGCAACACCTTTGCACTTAGATGAGTCACTTACCACTAGCAATGGAGACTGCAGTGACCCTTGAAAAATAATAGAATTCTTAGAATTATACTGGTGCTGCTTTTTATTTAAAAAAGCTAATACAAGGAGATAAAGAAAGAGGCACACATTTCAGTGTCCCTTCCACTGAGGAAATCATAATCCTCACTTCAATATGCCACTCTGAAATAACACTAGTGAAAAGGAAGTTGATACAAACTCTCTCTTAATATAGAAACATATGAAAAGATTTGTAGGATGCTATTTGCTAGTACATTTGAAATATTCTATGCTGATGGAGATTATCCAGATGGCAGGAAGTTTTTGCTGCTGACTTACTGGGGATAGTGTAAATTTGGTGTCTTTTCTTTCTATGCTGCAGCCTGAGGTTTTTATCTGCTGTACCATTCTGATTGCAAACTCTTTTAGAAGAAAACTCAAATTATGAGTTCGTACAGTGTTTTCTGTATTCAGGTCCAAGCTTTCTGGCTCTTCTATCATAATCATAAATTTGTAGCAAAAAGTAGCCAGATTCTGAAATACAAACAGCAAATATTGTATAAACTGGGCAAAACTGATCAAAATTGTGAACATTATTCACAGATCTATGCTTATAAGTAGTTTTGCAGGTGAACAAAATTATCTTGGGGTTGACATCAATTATAAATCTCACCCTTTTATTTCCAGTTATTTACTCTTTAGGTGACAGCCTAAATTATACATGAAAGATAATGAACTTCATATCTGAGGGATTTTTGGAAAGTATGATATATTTCGATCATCTTGGATGGGACACCTTACTAGCTGGAGATGTAAAATTTATTTCTTAAAGGTCAGCATAAGTAAAGAAGCTTAAGTTATCAGTATTTTGTAGGATACAACAGATGCATTGGGCCAAATTTGTATCAGCACATCTGGTCTGTAATAAATATTAGCTAGTGCTACTGGTAACAATAGTAACAGCAGTAGTGGAATCTTAGTCAATGCAATTTTACTGCTCTCTCTCTGTTACTCTCAGTCTTGAAATGAGTCCAGTGTGGCTTTACATGTAATCCTATGTGAATGAAAGTTTTCTAAGAGTTCCAGGTTATACACACACATTAAGCTTCCATATCTGGTGTTTCAAATCCCATTTGAACTCATCAGTATAGTGATAGTATGGCTAACTGGCTTTCAAACAGCTAACTGAGGAAAGATTATTTGCAGCACAGTGACTCTGCAGCCAAGTTGTTTGCAAGGTAACTTTATATTTTACATCTACAATTCAAATCTTGCCTGGCAGTTTTAAAACCATAACAGTGTCATCCCTGAGAGAAGGTTCTGCTGTATTACACTGTTAAATCACACAGAGTGGTCCCCTGGCATTAAGTCCAGTTGGCATAGTTATGCAAATCCATACTGTGGTACACCAAAACAGACTTTGGATGTGATTTCTGGCCCATTTGAACTCCTGAATAAGAACACCTTTGGAGGTGCTCTACAACTTTAAACTGATCCGGTGCTAGAGAGTCTTTTTAAAATGTAGCAGTAAAATGATCTAGTTTCCAATAGAATCCTTCCAGTACCCAAAAGGGGGGCTACAAAAAAGCTGCAGAGGAACTTTTCACAAGAGCATGTAGTGATAGGACAAGAGGTAATGGGTTAAAATTGAAACAGGGAAGGTTTGAATTAGATATTAGGAAGAAATTCTTTACTCAGAGTGTGGTGAGGCACTGGAACAGGTTGCCCAGAGAAGCTGAGCGGATGCCCCACCTCTGGAAGTGTTCAAGGCCAGGCTGGATGGGGCTTGGAGCAATGTGGTCTAGTGAAAAGTGTCCTTGCCCACGGCAGGGGGGTTGGAACTACATCATTTTTAGGGTCCCTTCCAACTCAATGCACTCTGATTCCCATGCATCAGAATGTGTCTTGATATTGTATTTGCTCATGTAGACATAGCTGTGGATTATCAGCTATAAACAAATGAAAGAGAAAAATAAAATTGTTTTTCATTAGCAGTGGCATTTTGAGATTCATAGATTGTGTGAGCATGTCTGAAGAGACATTGCTATGACTAAAACACCATGGAAATGAGAGAAGTTTAATGACAACAGCACACATTCCTCTGCCAGGAATACAAACAGCGTGAAAACTTACAAACTAAAACTGAAATCTGTGATTTTTTCAGATAAACATGACATCAGCAGATAAAAATATATTTAAATTTTGCTTGGAGAATATTTTTTATTGTTATTTCTGGATATATCCCAGTGCCCACCAACAGACTTAGATTCTAGTCAGTTGAGTTTAGTGCTGACCATTAAAATTAAGGTGTTTCATTCTTGAATATGGTCCCTTTGTAAAACCCTCATTAAGATTTAAAGCATTCCCACCCTATACATTTGCACCCATAAGAAGGGAAATTTATGACCTCATTGAAATGGCATAGCTTCCACTGACATTCTGGAACTCTGAGGCATTCAGAGATTCCACTCTACCAGCTAGCAGTAACCACATGGATGGTAAATGTGTGGTTATAATGTAACCATATGATGGTTAGATGGTTACAGCCAGCCTGCAAGCCAGGCTGGCTGATGGATGGAGCTGCTTACCTGTGGACTACACAGTGCAGGCAGTTCGAAAGAGCATGATTTACAAAACAGATGTGGCAAGTCTCTGCAGAGCTTTGCAGAGCACAAGAAGCCTCAGAAAATTCTGTTTGGTCATTCTGCACTGAAATAATGCACAGGACTCTGGCACACAGTGTTTTCAATGAATGTAATCTGTGGTCTCAAGAAAACAGATAACCTAATAGGCACAGAACTTTGCAAAATCACACCAGCTTAATATATATTAACCTTATACAGGGTATTTGAAAATTACCTGACTGACTTGCAAGACAAATGTCTCTTCAATGCTGACATTTGGATTCACCAAGGCTTTTGACACTTGATGATATACATATTACTCTTAAAAGGCAAACATATTGAACCAGACCTGCACAGTCCTTGGCAAACTATGTTCTCTCTAGACATTGAATTTTGAGTGCAGAGAACAATATGTGACAGGTACACACCTTGCTTTCCACCCTGTTGTTTACATGTTTGTCATTTTACATGTTGTTTACAAAACACATTTCTGGCAGAATATAAGCATAAAGATCATAGAGTGCTTTTTTGCAGTGTATCCCCTTAAGTAACATCAGCAGATTGCAGCACCACAGAGGTTCAGGACACTGTGCTCCACAGACCATTCAAGTGCCAATAGTGCTATACTAGTTTTGTCCCATCTCTACTGAAGATTGAATTATAAGGGAAACAAATAATGTTTCATGAAATTAGAGTTTCTGAAACCAATTACACTGTCCTCCTCTAACACATTCTGAAAACTTTCATTGGAGTACACAGGCAGCTGCAATAATAAGATTTGAGCATATAAAGGAATAACTGCAGCTTGTTTCTAAGCTGGTGGGTCCAATGAATTTTAAAGGTTACTCTCAGACAAAAAGGTGGATTGGGATCAAAACAGAGGAAGGAGATAGCATGTATGCATTTCTAACAAAAAAACCCAAACCAAATCAAACAAAACCCCACCACTTGCCTTTAGTTTTTAAAACTGCTTGATATTTTTTCCTATGGGTTTCTTTGTCTACACTTCTCTCCTCAAAAAAGCATGTAGCATTTTACTTCTGTGCTCTTGGTTTCTCACCCTGATGAAGCATTACGAAGTAATACTTTTTGCCAAGCTCTAAGACACCTTGTGATTTGCAGATTGCCTTGTGATCATAAAGATGTGAAATTATTTTAATCAAAACAGAAATAGTCAGTAGTATAGACGTTCTCTCTCTAACTTCTTAGCTACTTGTGAGCTATCCACATTGTGTTGCTTCATGCTAGCCCATTAAAAACTCCTTTTGTTATTCAGAAAATTTATAACTTTATTTTGGTTTTGTGGTTTTCTCATAAACATTGGAGGGGAAATGAAATATATTTTGTTTAAATAAGAACAGACAGCTTTCACATGCGATTAATATTTACATTAAAGTAAGAGTTACTTTTATAGATTTCCTTTATACTCATTAAAGAAAGCTTAATACAGAAGAGAATGTCAACTGCAGGACAAACAAGCCAACTATATTGTTTAAGAAACTAAAATTGGTATCTCTATAGATTGAAAGCATCCTATGTTTCCAAGAAAAAAAACAAAAAACTTTTCCATTTCTACCTTTTAAAACAATTTTTATGGTAAAATTTTTAGAAACTGAAATTCATTGGGTTTTTGAAAGAGATGTAGTGAAAGTAATTTCTTTCAGCTCTTCAAGTCTGTATCCTTTGAAAATGTGCAAGACTTTGAAATTATCTCCACAAGGGCTGACTTATTTAGAGTCCTGCTGGCAGAGATTGTTAAGAGGATGGGAACAGTGGCACCACTATTCCCATGCAGGAATGCTGGAATTGTGTACCTGTAAATGAGTCCTAAGGTGGGCACACAAAACAAGCAGTTCTAGGAGAATCCTGTTTTGCTGATATAACTGCACTGGCACTAGCAACTAGGGAATTCTCCCAGAACAGCTGTGTCAGTCAGCAAAGCTATTTTGGTATAAATCTGTACTGTGTACCTAGCCTGATATTTGGGGTGGAGTTGACCTTACAGTAGAAAATGCCAAAAGAAGTGGGAGAATGGAAAAATTTACTGTGGCCATGTAAGCAGACAGAAAAGTGTACCTGCATTCTCTGGGACTGCTGAGTAGGGGATGCTCAGAAAATTGAAAATGTATGATCTAAATACAGTAGAATTTAGAAAACGTATATCTAACTGCTAGACATAGAAGTAATGCAGGAATTATTGCTATATCATGAAACTTTTAGAAGAGTAGGAGACCACTGAAGGTCAATGCTGCCTGGACTGGGAGCTATTGCCCTGGGATGGACTTAATGACTATCACAAAGTCCATGACAAATAAGGGACAAACTATTTAGCATGGTCTGTTGTGATAGGACAAGGGGTAATGGTTTTAAACTGAAAGAGGATAGGTTTAGGTAAGATATAAGGAAAAGGGTTTTTATAAGAAGGGTGGTAAAACTCTGGAAAAGGTAGATGCCCCAACCCTGGAAACATTCAAGGTCAGGCTAGATGGGGCTCTGAGCAACCTGGTCTAGTGGGAGGTCTCCCTGCTCATCACAGGAGCATTGGACTAGATGACTTTTAACTGTCCCTTCCAACCCAAACCATTCTATGATTCTTTGATCATGATCAAAAAATACTAAGTCAAGAACAGGGAATTTTTGTAAGATGGGAATTAGTAAAAACAGACATTACTTTGTGAAGGACCTTGTAGATTTCTGGAATTTGCCCTTTCCAAGGGCTGGGCTGGAGTTGGCACATGGCTGTCTCTGTAGGCAATGGGGAAGGCAGTACAGTCCTAACATTTAGTAAATTATAGGCAATAGCAGCTTGTTATTATATGTTACAAGTTTTCATACATAAACCCTGTTTTACACTAGCTGGACTGTGCTTTTAATGATCTTTTCGGTGTATTGTTTTAGCTTTACACAAAGGAAAAAAAAAAGGTTTAATTCAGTAATAATAGCAGTTGTATATTCCAGTGATACTTAATCTGAACAAATTACTTGGAATTGCTTGAATAATAACTCAGTTGGAGAATAACATTTCCTCCAACCGACACTGGTATTTATTTTTCCTTCTGTGTCTTCCTAGAATAAGACAAATGCTGGGTTTTCAAACTGAGTTATTTTTTGGAGTGGGAGACAATTCAGTTAACTCTTTTTGAGGCCCTTGTCAAGTGTGTCTTCTCTGTTGACATATTGGCTGTCTCTGAATAGTGAAGACTGATGGCAGGTGAGGAGGCCAAAACTCAATGAAATAAAACACAGTGTGTATTACACCTTGGTGGGAGCTGTGGGGGACTTTCCCTCCTGTTGTAAGAGGAAGCAATTTGCCTTTCTTGTAGTGACACATTGCCCTAAGACTTCTTACAAGTGGGAAGTCATTAAGAGTTTGAATTATAATTGTAATATGTTATGCCTAATAGTTGATAGGTGTGGTGCAAGTAAAAGAGAATTACCCAGCATAAAAAGCTCAGCAGCTGAATTGTTTTTTCTGAAGACAATAATGAACAAAATAAATCCCTCCTGTAGCAAACAAAAGAAGATTGTGGGCAATGCTTGACAGAAGAGGTGACAGAATAGGGCAATAACTCCTTTCCATTCCCATTCCTAGAATACCTTCCTTAATCACAGGTTAAGAGAGTGTGTTAAAAGAAAATCTTCTCCAAAAGGTGCACAAGGGCTCAAGAACTCTTTTATGGCCATGCGTGCTTTTATCTTGTGTTCAGAAGCTGAAGCAGGCTTTAGAAATTAATCCATAATATAAGCATTAAAAAAAAAAAAAAGCCATAAATATTATTGCATTCTTCACTCCAGGGATTTATGGCCTCTGGGTTCAGTACACAGAAGTAGAAATGGGAAGTGAAGAAATTTCATTTTTCCTTTTTTTTTTCCCTTGAAAAAAGGTATGATTTCATGAAGGAATCATCAAAATATTACTTTTCCAAAGAATTTCTGTTTAAAGTCTAATAATTTGTGTTTACTTGAAGCATGCTTTCTGATATACACCCAATTACAGCCGAAACATGGAAAAACATGGGGAACACATTAATTTCCATATTATTTTTTAAATTACCACACATGGTATGTCTATATAAAAAGAGAAAATTACATTTATTAGATTCAGAATCAGATTATTGGCTGATTGTATTTAGAGTAGGTTGACACCTAATATCCAGTGCCACAAATTCATCTTTTAGTACTTTTCAGGGAATACAGCTAGTAAGCAATTGCTTCCATAGTTCTTTCAATGAGCCACCAAAATATTTTATAATAAATCCAACCCTACAAATAGAATTTCCTCAGGACAGTACATGCATTTATAGAAGATGTTTGACCTTGTTCTGTTTGACCTGGATTCCTACAACACAGTTTCTTTCAGCAAACTATGAAAATGTTAAAGAAATATCATACCTGGGAGTCTCTTGCTTTGTCTTAATATTTAGCATTAAGATGGGAATCTGGATGCAGTTCCTTTAACAGGAATTTGATTCACTTCTACCTGGTGACACAAATCAATGAGTATCAGTTAAAATTTAAACAATCAGGAAAACAACTGGGAGATGCTGTCAATTTCAGGGTAGTAAACTTGTTTTCTGCAGTTCAGGATGTGCCTAGATTGCCATCAAGTAGATTATTTGTATAATGCAATCATTAGAAACTGAGGACAGCCTCCCCAAATACCATGAGAATTTATGGATTTCTCATCTCAGTTCTTTGTGTCTGTTTTCATTCTCCCACTTAAACATTTATCTTAAAGAAAGAAAATTAGGACAGAAGTATTTGAGGAAGCTTGGTTGATTGGTGATCCAGTGTTTTGTCAAAGATTTTCTGCATAGGTGCCTACTATCCCAATGTCTGTTTGGGGTAATTTGTAATTGGCTACAGATCGTTGAGGTTTTCAAGTGCTTTTCTTGGTAGAGGCTGATTTCATCTATGACAGTAACAGGTTTTTTATATACTATGCAGTATTAGCAAAAACATCAACTTGTTTTAATGGCTGTGGCTGCCAGGTCTGTCCCGTGCTGAGGGGCTGAGAGGAGCTGGGGCTCTGGCACTGTGGGACAGCCAAATTCCCATTGAGGCTGCATGTCACCAATGAAGTGCTCCATTAGTGTCTTGTGTCCAGTGTGCCATCAGGGCCCTGTGTCACAGGGAGACTTCCAGTTTCTGCTGAGGTCAGTGCTTAGGGGGAGGTGGTGGACGTGCTTATTCTCTTACTTGGGAAGGAAAACAAGTGCAGACCGCTTTAAAGCCTCCTGGCCCCTAAGCAGGTATTACATCTTCTACAAGAGATACTTCTAATGTGGGTACTTAGACAAGATTATTTATAGATGTGAGTGAAAGCAGATAAAACAGATGCTACAAATCAGTTGCTCTTCTTTTAATATGTATTCTACAGTTTATCTATATTTTTGTAAATATCTCCAAGTCACCCAACTGTTGTTTTGCCTTTCTCTCAATGCCTTTTCAGTTTTCATGAAAGTAATCAGTAGTTCATCTGAAATGTAATGAATATTAACTCATTTTTATTTTCCAACTTCTCAAAAGCAGTCAGAATTATTATTTAATGGACATTTACTTTTCTCCCATATCTTACACTCATAAAAATGTTGAAGGAAGTTATTTTGTCTGCTTTAGTGTTTATAGATAGAAAATTCTAAAGTCACCAAGTCTTTTAAAAATATCTTAAGCAATTTATTTCAACAGATTTTATTGGGTTTTGCCAATTACATTGTTCTATTTATTATGTATTATTTATTATTATCATTATTATTATTATTACCACCATTACACTTTATTTCAGAGTTTTTTGCTCTGTAGTGTTTTAGTAATGTCTTTTTAGAGTAAAGCGTAAAGAGGAAAGGTTCACTCTACCACTTGAATGCCCTTTAATGGGGTGTAATGCAAAGGGTGATTTTAGGGGAGAGGAACTGCAGGCTGACCAGGTGTCCACCACAGACCTCAGCAGGTCTCTGCCATCACAGAGTGCCCGTGGGCCTGCCTGTGGCATTCAGGAGAGGTGTCTGTCTGTCTTGGCAGCTCACCCTCTTGTTAGTCTGTAAAATGTCACAGATATGTTGGGAGGTGACAAACCTGGGCATGTGGCCAGAGAAACGTGATGAGCAACTAAACACACATTTTAGAGCATGACCTGAATGAGACATCTAAAAGACATCAGAGCCTAGAAAAGCTGCCCTGGGCATCTTTTATAGCCAGTAAAGAGGAAAAAAAAGGATTTAGGTTCTTCTAAAATAAGTTCCCATGATGTTACGTGAAACATGCTTTATTAGATTATAGTTATCTAGAAATCAAATTATTGGGCAAATTGTAAAAATAGCTGTAAAAACTCATTGCTTTGCTGTAGATTGAGTGATGATGGTTCCATTCCTGAATGCTAAAGTTACGACTCGTTTTCATTCCTCAGCAAAGTATGTCAGTGATAGTGTTGGCTGGTTTTAATATCTTATTATCCTTTCCAAACACCAGCTCAAAGAAATACACAAGGGGTGTAAAGTGTATTTCACTCTACACACTTCCTTCATGAAGAGTTTCAGTTCACTTCAAACCATCATTCTGTCTGCAAAGTTTGTTAGATCAAATTCTAAATATTATTGTTATTTTGACATAATTTTTTCTTTTATTTGAAAGAAAACTGAACACACCCCCTGCTCTGCATTTACTATCATTACTGTTTAAAGGGCCAGTAAGGTTTGTGCAAGGTTTGATCGCGCTTTTGCACTGCAGTGAGCTACAGTGGAATAAGTTACTGATGCTGCAAAGGATTGCTACAGTAGGCAGTTCCTCTTTTTAATCGTGTCCAGTGCTTTAATATCTTAGCATTTTAGGGGGAAGGTTGCCAATTTCTATACACTCAATTAATATAACATACAGGATAAAATAAAAATGGTAACATTAAATAGTGTTGAGGAAGATATAGAAGTAAGATTGGATAAAACCACCCAAATTATGTGTTATAGCTATAAGCAAATCCTAAAAGGAGTAAATTCAGAAAAAGTACACTCATGTTTGCTAAGGAGGCAGATGTGCTTTAGAGAAATACAGCTTGGCTTAAAGTGGAGGAGAGATGAATGATTTGCCTGTGGTTTGCAGGGCCAGTTCCACAAGAGATGCTGGGCCACTGACAGAAGCAGAAGCAATGGGCACAAGCTCACACACAGAGGGCTCACGCTGAACATCAGGAAACATTTTTTCACTGTGAGGGTTGAGTGAGCGTCGGTGAGTGAGGTGGCCCAGAGAGGCTGTGAGTCTCCATCCTTGGAGATACTCAAAGCCGTCTGGCCCCAGTCGGGGCAGCTGACTCTGTGTGACCCTGCCTGGTGACCCAGGGACCCCTTCCCACCTCAGCCTTTCTCTGGTCCAGCGGTTCCTTCCCTTTCTTTACAGACACCACCCGAGAGCAGACTCTGGACCGCTGGCTGCAGGTGTGTCCTGCCGGCCAGGAGCGGGGGCAGCGCTGACCAGCCCCGGTCTCCGCCCGGGCCGCTGCTGCGTTCTCCGGTCCGTGCGGAGCCACGGTGCCGCCCCTTCTGCGGCCTCCCCCCGCCTCCAGCGTCCCCGTGAG
>VZTZ01045545.1:0-105584 GCA_013400955.1 Drymodes brunneopygia | reverse complement strand
GGGCACAGCCGGGCACAGCGGGGCACAGCCGAGCTCCGCGGCGCGCAGCCCGCCCAGCGCTCCCCGCCGCCCGCAGCCCCCGCCGCCAAGACGCCGCGCTTCTTGTACCGCGCCAAGGGCGGGTGCCGCTCGGCCAAGATGGGCCGGCAGACGGCGGCCGGCGGACGCGCCATGCAGCGGTCCCAGAGCCGGAGCAGCCTCTCCGCCTCCTTCGAGGCGCTGGCGGTCTACTTCCCTTGCATGAACTCCCTGGAGGAGGCTGTGAGTCTTGAGGGACCGGGGCACGGTCGCCGCAGGTGTGCGCGGGGACCGCGGGCGCTCCGGGGGCGGGCCGGGCCCGGTGCTGGACGAGGGAACGCGAGTGATGGAGAGTGACTTGGGCTGAGAGATAGCTTGTAGCTGGACAGCGAGGTGTGATTTAACAGATGATGTTTATCGTCACATTGGGAATGAAGTTACTAACTGAACTTTAGTTATGCTGGGGGTAGAAATAAAGGATAGAGGGTCTTTCCGTTCTTTCCATTTTTTGCTCATTCGTACAAAAAGCAAACCATACTTCGTCGCAGGTGCTTTTCTGACAATCTGCGGGCTTGTTCAGGTATCCCTTCTCTGTCATTGCAACATAATTTGCACAGAACACCAGAGTTGAGCAGTTAAATAGTGGCCCCGAGTACCCTTTCCTTAGGGGCAGCAGTGTAGGTGGTGGAAGGCTGTGTACAAATGGACCTTGCAGGTTTCACTCATTGTTAGTCTCTACTCATGAGAGTAAGTCCAACCAGTAAAGAACGTGTGTAATTTTCGTCTTTGTTGCAAGATCAGAATTCTAAATAACAAGATAAATGCAGTGGATTTTCTGTGTTGCCATGCCCCCCCTCAAAAGATTTGCAATTTGGAATGTGCAAATGTATATGTATAGTTAAGCATGGCACCAAACTCTATCCAGGACAGAACTTGTATTTCATGACTTTGAGTATACTGGTTTCAGAAAGAAAATAGTCTGTGGTGTTTTAGTACATTTATGTATGGAACGAACTGATGGGGTTTTCCTTGTTTATCAGAACTAATTCAAGATTTTTAATTTCATTAAGAGTAGTGGCACAAATTGCATCTTCAACAGCTTTGAACACTGTAAAACAGATACCAATGTCCAGTGCTGTTATGCAAGCATGTATCAGCTGTGTGTGTACACCATTCACGATCTATTTAAAATACCTGGATATTCATTGATCACCTTCCACGTTTCAGGCTGAGTTCAGTGACTAATGTCAGTTCCCAGTCTTTGCGTGTTTTGATTTATCTTTTCATGTGAAACAGTCCCTGAAGTTTTTTCTCCAAAACATCTCTCATTTCTGATGTGAATGCCAAGTTGTGGTCCCTCACCTTTTCCCTGCTCTTACTCTGGGGCTGGCCAGGTTGCCCCTTTCAGTGGAAAAGAAGTGGCTGCCCCTGGGGCAAACTGTGCTGTCCTTCAGTACTCTAATCTACTCCCTGCCTTGAACAATGAAGTGCAAAATATTGCCAGTGGACTGCAGGGTAGGCTTCAGATGGCATTTTTAATACTCTTGATGTGCTAATAAACACTATGGCTGAAAGCACACACTGAAAATATCATAAATTATCCTAAACGTATGTAGGTATTCTTTAAAGATTATTTTTCTTTATCATTCCAGAACTGTTTTCTTTTCAGTCCTGATTTTTAGCTACAATAATTGCATTAATCCTGTGTGAAATCAGAGTATTGATTTGTTTAGTTGTACTTGGTTTTCTTCTCTAGGAAGCATTTAACTTATTCCTTGGTAGAATATGTGTTTGTTTAAAGCTGTTCACTGGTTCAAAGAAATATAAAGTACCTGGAAGTCAATAGAGAAATATCTATATATTTAAGGGTAATTGTAATGGTTAATTTATTCTGTGCTGGCAAATTATTTAAACAGAAGTGTTAAAATATTGTATATTGATTCACATGTCACATATTATGTTGATTTCTGTAATCTGATCCTATTTAGATGTAGGCTACACTTGAAAATGCATTTCATTAATTCCCATGAAAAAATAGAAATGTAATTGCTATGCAGTTTTATGGATTTGAGTTTCTGCTACCTCAGAACCTGACATACCAGGTTACAGAGGGAATGGCAGGTGTGACAGCTAAGATCATTTCCGAAGTGTTCTCAGTGGGATTAGAAAGAAAAAATTGTGATATGTTTTTTGAAGGGCAAGTCACCTCTGCACTCAAATTGGAATTTGTTGTCTTATGAGTGTTTATGCAGTTATATTAATGTAATGTAATTAAAGTGGGTGTGGGACATGCACTCCCATGTTCACATACAAATGCTCTTTTACAGTTCAATCTGATAAAAGATGTCAAACCCACTTCGTAAGTTAACTGTCCTCAAGATGTAGTTACTTCTGCATGTGATGAACAGCTTAAAAAAAAAGATAACCTGCTACAAGGGTGCTTTTTTTCTTTTTATTTTTTTTTTTACATATCATACAAATGGAAAATCTGACCTCTTGAGGCATTTATTTGAGATACTCTCTTGAAGACTTTTATTTATTAACTGCTGAAGTGAATACAGTGGTCCAGTGGTGTATCTTTTGGTATGAAAGAATATGAGTACTGTCAAGTTCAGAAGTAATTTAGTAGCAAGTAACTCCATACAACGTATTAATAATTTTTGAAGCTATTTTTGAACATGATGATTAAGAAGATCGCTTTACATGTCAACTGATTAAAGAAGGAGACCTCTTAAGCCCTGGCATCCAAGCTGTGATGTACTGAAGAAGTGGGCTGTGGAAAGGCTGCCGTTGGTAGCCATGAATTTGAATCACAGAATCATCAAGGTTGGAAGGGACCTTCAAGAACATCCAGTCCAGCTGTCCACCCACCACTGTCACTGTAACCCCTAAACCACTAAACCCCATCATCCAGAGCCAGATCCAGATGCCTCTTAAGTATCTCCAGGGATGGAGATGGTCTCCCTGGGCAACTTATTCCAATGCCTGACCACCCTAACAGTGAATTTTTGTTTCTAGTATCTAATCTGAATCTCCCCTGTCTCAGTTTAGGGCCATTTTCTCTTATCCTCTCACTGCAGGCATGGCAGAAGAGACTGAACCTCACCTCACTACAGCTTCCTGTCAGGTACATGTAGAGTGATGAGTTCTCCCTTGAGTCTCCTCCAGGCTAGACAAGCCCAGCTCCCTCAGCCATTTCTCATAAGATGTGTTTTTTAGAGCATTGTTGCCTTTCTCTGAACCCTCCACTCTCCAGCTCCTCCGTGTCCTTGAAGTGGAGGACCCAAAACTGAACACAATACTTGAAGTGTGTCCTCACCTATGCAGAGTGCAGGGGAATTTGTCATGGCTAGGCCTGAACTTGCCATGGTTGGCCAGGATTGCAGTACAGGGAACTGCTATTTAAAATAGCATTTCTTACCTGATGATCAGTTGAGATAAATCTTTCAAGTTTATGCACATTCATTATTTAGGAGTTTTTTACCTAGCCACATCTAGTAAAAGGTGTAAGAAAATAATTCTTTGCATCATCAATTTCTTTCTGGCATGTCTGCATGTGTACACACAAGACTAACATGGTGCCGGAGCAAATTATTTGTGTTGTCAAAGTATCAATGATTTTAAAGAGGTGTCTTTTGCATTTTTTTTTTGTTAGATTCATTGATGATAAAAATGTATGGCCTGCATACTGAAGTGAGAGTCAATGTCAAATAACACTTGGAATAGACTTGAATTATATGGAAATTGTTGAAGAGGCATGGGGACAGAGTACAAGTCAGTATCTGTATGAATGCTCTTGAAGTATTCCAAGCCTGATATTTTTTCTGACATCTTGGCTTTGTTGAAATTAAAGAAATTTTGTGATTGTCAAAAGATGAGAGAATTTCTAAGGTAAACGTGTGTGATACCCTTTTAGATGTCCATGTAGTCCTACTGCAAAATCTCATGCACATGGTATATTTCCAGGTGGTTCATGAGTGTACTAAACTTTCCTGTGAACAACTGAGCAAATGAAATCTTATGTACAAGAAGGTTACTGGAGAAGAAGTAAAATTATCCAACATGCAGAGAAAAGAAGAGAGGCTCAGATCACATGATGAGATCACTAGAAAGCCTACATCTCTTTTTATGAGTGGAGCTGGTAACCTGGTGCTTCCTCAAATTACATTGAGTATTGTTTACTATAATAAATTTTCACTATGATTTCCTTTATATACTCTATTTACATTCACTTCTGATTTGCGTTTACACTGAGGTGTTGTTATAAACAGTTAAATAGCATGTTGCCAGGAGTGCAGCTGTGGAGCTGCTGGTCATGGCAAGATCTGTGTACAGAACTATGCTCACCAAAAGGGAGTATATTTCAATGTAATATCTTCTTTTGCTAAAGTTTTTGGGTGGTAGTGGAGCTGTGAGGTTAAAGGGGAAAACCAAATGCTTTGCAGGTGCTGAAGACAATTCAAGAGATAATTTACAATACTTTAAGACATAAATTAATTCAGGAAGAACTGGGAAGCATCTTGGTCTCCCATTATGTTAGAAAAACAAAAAGCGATTTTAAAAAAAGCCACAGAATGTTCTTCACTCCAAGACAATCATGACAAAAATAGCAAAAATTATTTGAGTTAGCTGAGGAGAAGTTACATTACAGTTTTGCATATTGATGTCTGCTGAAAGAAGTACCTGAGTGTTGCTGCAAGAGTTCAGCAGGAACAGAAGCACATTATCCTCTCCTGTCACCTGGCTGATAACTAGCTGGGAAACTTGCTGGAGGGGTTGTTGGATCCCACACAGGTGTCAGCGGGAGCGCTGCCCCTGAGTGAAGGCTCAGGACTTATTTAAAGGTACACTGAGCTGCTCTTTTGAGCACTGGTAATGGCTGCAGTGGCATTTCTCACTGATTAATCACTGCACATTGGTAGAGCTGGAATAAAACTCAGCAGTTCCTGGATTCTGTTCCTGTGGTTAGACTGCCAGATCACAGTGTCCCTCTGGAGGTCCCAGTAGACAATAACAAGCAGACAATAATTGGACTAGAAATAGAAAATGGGGGAAGTAGTAACAATAAATTCATTAGCACAGTAATTATTAAAGTGAAGAGAATTCTGCACATGAAGTAGTTATGCTTTAAAATTACCATCTTAAAAAGAATAAAGTAATATAGGAGTATCAGGCTACGAAGAAAATGAGAATAAGTACCTCATCTTGGGGGAATTGGCCTACATTTTGGCCTTGGTGGTAAAGATGACCTTGTTTATGTGGAATGTTCATAGGCAGAGTGAAGGAAGGATATGAGAGATGGGTATAATGCCCTGTGACAGGTTATCCACTGTAAGAGATGAAGGTTTAAAGATCTTGGCTTGATTGATGCTAACACATCAGAGATCATCTGCTGCACATCACATGCAATAGTGGGGTCACTCATCTTGGAGACTAAAAAGCACTCTGAATATGCAATAATAATTGTTCCCTAAGAATCTGCATGACATTTAAGTTCATAGTTGATAATTTTTTCTTTTTGCTGTTAGGACACAGTTCAGGGGCTGACTTGGGTTAGCCTTTCCATCATGGTGGTGGGTCTGTCCCATTTCTGCAGCTCCATGGTCTGAGTTCCAGGGTGGAGGCAGTATAGCAGGCATTTTGAACAAGTCAAAAGTGTTTTTACCACTTATACTCAGGTACTATACTAATGCCAAGATTGATAAGACCTTTAAAAAAATAAGCATAGCAAAAACTATACTGTTGCTGGCAAAGCAAAGAGCGTGACAAAAAAAAAATCGTGTATTCTGGAAAACTAAGGGAAAACTAGAAGAAACTGCAGAAGGGTTGACATTCAAAGCACAACATGCTTCAACTTGAGTTTGAAATGCCCAGTAGATTTTTAAAGCTGTATTTCTCTTATAGATGTGTTTCTCTTCTGAGCTGCTGGGTACACTGCAGCATGTACCTGAATAGCTGACAGATAATTTGGGTATGGCTGTAGCAGCAGCAGTGAAGCTACATTGTGTGATAGGTTGCATCTCTGGTGGTATTTCACACATAAACGTATAAAAATCTGTCTTATATCTACATGCTGTAATTGTCATTTTTCAATGTCAAGGTCAAGAGTATAATCAGAGCAGCAACACACTTATCATTGTTTCAATTTTGAGAGGTAAGTGTTTAACAGCAGTAGTTTGAAAATGGGTCATTACAGTGTGAAATTTGCTCAGTTTTTTGTGAACTGTGGTCACTTAAATAATGATATTTGCATAGGATCATTACTCATCTTAGACAAAGCAAAGGAGGAAGAGCTGTTTCTAATTTGTGTAATCTCAGTAGCCATCCAACTTCTTGGCACCATCTACCTCATTAAGCTTTAATAGAGGGTGGAATTGTTGCAACACACTTGCTACATCATTCAAAAGTGCTGCCCAGATCTGTCTGATAGTATATGCAATGACCCTTCCTATAATAAAAATAATCAAGATTGGGGTAATGAATAATGTTACTGCTATTATTCAGTATCTAGAAAGTGTCTCTCACCTCATATAATGCAAAAAAAAAAGCCATTCTAAACTCCTCAATATATGTGCTCTTTGCTGTTTAAACAATTTTAATCTGCTCTTGGCACTGCATGAAATAATGGTTATTAATAAATACATAAGAATGGTATACATCCAGAAAATTGAACATCCATGTAAACATAAAAACGTTATCACTTTGAACTGTAGAAATGGTTTCTGTTTTCTTTGGATGATCATCCTTTGTCATTTGCAAAATCAGAAATTCGATGTAAAGAGTTCCTGTGATGAAGATGTACAATTATTCTTTATATAGATGGTATACAAAATTAAAATGTAATTCCACAAAATTGCTTGCTCTCTTTTTCAGGATTCTAATAGCTTAGGGATGAGACTGATTTCCCACTGCTTTGCACTTTTTATAGTTATATAGATTGTTGTACAGGATGTACAAAGTGGATATAAAATGCTAACATTCTGTTTTGACACATGCACAAAATATGCACAAATTATTATAGACTTATTACATTTGAATGATAAGAACATTTATCTGTGTGGAGATTGTAACTGGTCTAAATGAGGGCTCCTGAAGAACTGTTCATTCAGGTCACTTGTCACATGGGACATACAGCTGTGGGCTGCAAAGCCATGTGCTTGTTTGTTGTTGTATCTCTGCGTTCAGGTTTACAGCAGGTAAATGGTATTTGGCAGGTAAATCCTCTGACCACACCTAGAAAACTGATGGCCTTATCAGTAACAGAAACAGAGACTTCTGCAGGGGTGCTGGAAGGGCCTGAATGGCTGTGTGTAGCTCTATTCCTGATCTGCATCTCACTGTCAAGATCTGTAATTAGCATCTGTAAAACAAAGGATCCAACCAGACCTGCATAGCTCATTTGTTGTTATATAGTCAGAGCCAGGTAACGAAAAGAGACGTGGAAATTACTTCAGTTCTAACCCTTCTCTTCCTTACAGCTATGGTTAATTAGTTTTGATTCCATGGGACAGCTGTCTCTTTTCAGGGGTAAATTCTTTGTCAAGGGAATGGCCAAGCATCAAACCTCTGTGCTGTGGTTCTGTATATACTTACTTGGGGTCATCAGGAGTGTTACTTAGCATGGATACTGAAAACAAGCCCTAATGTGTCTTAAGATGGTTATGTGTCCTTTTTATATGTAGCTTGTGATTCTGAATAATAATGTCGGGGATACTAAAGTTTTAGGAACATTAAGTACTTATTGTGTATGTAGGTTACACAATACACAGTGTTTTGATTACAATTCAGTCCTGTGAAAATATTTCAAAAACCTTTTTGGGAACATAAAAATATAAGTTGAAGATCCTAAAGTGATGGATGCCACATGCAGATAAAAACATTTTTCTGATGCTCTTAACAATTTGCTGAAGGATCAGTTAAGACTGGAGAATGGACATCAGAACAGCTGTGAAATTAAAGTAGCAGAAAATAGCTTTAGACACATTAAGATGTGGCAGAGAATAAGAAGCAGGTGCTTGCCTTTAACCACAGCATTGCTTGGAAGCCACGTGTGGTAAACTGACTTCACATCACATGGCCACAACAAGGCACGGGGGACCAGCCTTGCCATGACAGGGAAGTGGAATACAGACAAAGGATGCTGCAATCTGGCCAGGAGCAAATGAGATTCGTGGTGGGTCCTGTAGGAAATTCATCAAGAATGGGGTGCCAGATCTTCTATACCAGCCTTTGACCAGAAGCGTAAGCAACAATTTTGCAGTTGATTATTGTTGATTACTTAACTCAGCTCTCTCTTTATGTTTTCTTAGGTGCTATCGTAATTAACCATGTTTCTGTTATGGCCAGAGGAAAGAGAGAGAAGGAAATACAAAGAACAGGACAAGAGTGAAAAAGTGTTCCTTTACCAAAAATGAAGAACTAGTGAAGCCTCCTAAGAAATTTAAAAATGTGTGGGCCAGACAGAGGCTGTCAGCCCAGACTCTCACACTTTCCAAACCTGGCTGCTCCCATACTGAGGAGCTTTCTTGTTGAAGGCAGCTCTGCTTTGGGCATATCAGGGCAGGCCATTCCTGTCCCAGTCAAAATTTATCAGTACTTTACATTCAGATACTCATTGAAGCAGCAACTAGAATGCAGATATTCCCTTCTTCCTTTCAAGTAAGAGAAAGCCCCTGGTTACAGTTTCCTTCTGGTTCTGCAATGCTCTTTGGGTTTCAGAAATGCTGACTGTGAAAACGTCCATCGGAAGGACTGTAACACAAAACTTCATAAGCTGATTGTTAGTGCTGGCCTATAAGAATCAGTGAAATGAGCTCAAACTCAAGTGACAATGGAATCTGGGTTTCCCAAATCCTGCTTAAATTAACAGATCCTAAACTGTGTCTTCTGCTGGGGGTCTGTGGGTAAGTCAAAGAAATAAACAACTTGGCTGTGCTTCCTAGTGATTCAACAAGAGCTAAATACCTTATTCAATGCAAACGAAAGTTGGACTGCTCCAGAAACTGAGCTATGCAGCTGCAAGGGAATTTGAGACCTACCCTTTCCCCCTTTTCTTCCATTGGTTCAAATTTTCTTAGACTGTCTTCTACAAGCCAGTTGTTAAAAAATCCGGAGCAGGTAACTAGCTAGGTATGTAAAGAATTTTAGTCTTAAAAAACGAGCACTTAAAGGCAGCTGATTCTCTTTGTGGATCTAACTCCTGAGTTCAGATGACAATGCTGAAGGAGTTTTTATGCAGCCTTTCTGGTGAGGTGGGGAGAGCAAAGAGCCACCTCAAGCATTAAAGTGTGTTTCTGAAGCCACAGCTGCTTTGTACTCCATAGAAGTCCTACCAAGAGATCACACAGCAGCTGGGGATTGGTATAGCCAGCCTGCCTGTGCCTGTGCTGTGTCCTCTCTTGGCTCTGTGCCTCCTGGGGAGCAGTTGTAGGAAGCTCCTGCTGAGAGCAAGCTGAGAGCTCTCGCTCTCACCACCAGCATTAGATTTCATCTGGCTACATCCCAGATGATGGAAGGTAATCTGTTGTATTCACTGCAGTTTTTGACTTGTCCTCGTCTGCTGTTGAAGATTGTATCAGTAGTTTTGCATGCCTAATTTGTAAGTGATTTGCACTCCAAGTTGTGGGAACAAATAATTCCATGCATAACTTAGAAAATGTGGCCTGTGGAGTCTATTTGCAGTAACCATATTAGTTAAATTACCAGTGTGATTAACTGTAAGAATGAATGTGCTTTCATAAATACCAAAGCAATTATTTCTGGTAATTTATTCCACTCCTTACAATATGGCTGCAAGAATCTGAGCTAGTGTTTTTCAGATAATATAGTCCATATTTTGTGGTGGGGACTTGAGAGAAATTTCTTTTTGCTAGGGCAATTAGCTTATATTAATTTGGAGAACATTTTCAATGTTCTTTATTAGAGTTTAGGAAATTGTGAGTAAAATGATTTTGATTGTAGGTACTCAGCAACGTAACAACAAAGTACACTTCTAAGGTCTAATTTCCATATCTTTTCATTTGGTAAGATTAAAACAGCATGCATAGCATGAGCGTATAAGTATATATACTTTAGGATTTTAAAACCAACCCCCACTTTTAGAGTGACACCAGTTAGATATTATTTCTGAGTTAGTGGTGCATTCCTAAGTTGCTAATCTAGCTAGAGGTTAGTCTCATCTTACTTGGGTTCATTCAGCTGTATGCTTGTCTTGGCAAATATTTTTTCAGAAATTATCTGTCTTAATAGAAAAGGAACAACTTTAAATCATATTTTTTTTTTGTTCCTTTTGGTCTGGGTCCAGTATGGAATGCAGCCACATGAGTAGTTGAATTAACGCAAGAGAGGAGGTTTCCATTTCCAGGCAGGAATAAGGGAAAACAGTTTGGCTTTCATATGTAAGTATATAAATAATGATATAATCTTCAACCAAATGCTCTACCAGCTACAGCTTGGAAGGGTGGCACCAAAGACTGTTTCTTTGAGTTGAGTAGCTACTTTGCGGTTTCATTGCTACTTGAAACCTTTTAAATTGTTTAATGCTGAATTTATGAAACATGAATTATGGATGACACAAATACTATCTTTGCTTTAAAATTGTTTGAGGAATTGTAGGATTATTTTTTATTTATTAACATTTTTCCAGGACAAATATATTGCTAGTATTGGGGGCAATTGAGTGGGTGTATTTCTCATGTATTATTATATATTAGTTTAGCCAAGTTTCATCTGGAAGAATATTCACATCAAAAGCAGTGGCTCAGGAGTTGCCAACCAGATCTGGGTCTTCTGTTAATTCTATTCCAAGTTGCCATTTTGCTGTTAAAATCTTCAATTCTTACTTCAAGAAGAATCAACATCATGATTAGGAGCTTTATTGATGAAAAGTCAGATCTTTCTCTTTGGAGACCATCAGAGAGCACTGCCTGTTTCTATTGAAAACTGGGAAATCGTTACTCACATAACCTCCTTTCAGCCCTCCTTAAATTCTGTGTTAAGGTCAAAATAATTACTTTTTATTACTCACACTTATACAAAAGTTGGATATACTACACATGCCTAACTTCCATGCTGTATCAAAGTTGTATCTTTGTGTGCTTGCTGTCATGTGAACCAGACTACTTATTTCAGTTAAAATGAATGTGGGAAAGTAAAACTGCTATTAACTGCTACATGTGTGCATCTAAGAAGACTTTAATGCAGTTGCATGAGTTCTGCCTTGATTTCTCAGTAAATTGATGTGCAATGGATGTGTTCATTTTTTATTCTGTTCTTCTGCAATGAAGGCATGCAGACTTATAATTCTAGTTCAGAAAAAAAAATCTGCCTTATACATTAATAAAAGTTACTGTATACTCTTTCATATATTACATAATTGAACATATATTTCTCCCAAACTCCCACATCTTTGTACGAAGATATTGAAAAATCATGCAAGATTTTCTTTTAGATTTGCATTAGAGACTTCATGTTTACAATAATGGATTGAGAATGACCATCATTCAAAGGAGGGTGAATGAAAATGAATGCTTACTCATCAAAAGAGTTCTTAGAACAGAAGAGTAATATCTTGTGGGGCTTCAGGAGTTGTGTGCCTTTCACATGTAACTATGATGCAGTGTACATTTTCTACAAAACTATAGCACAATATTTTCCTGGCAGTTTGTGAGACTATTTCTTTGAAATGAGTGCTTGTATTTTAGAACAACTTTGGACCACTGTTGGAAGTCAGCTGCCAGTTTTCGTTAGTTGAATATAAATAACAAACCAGCAGGCACTTGGAATTGTGCAAAAGAAATGAAATTGTTGATTTATGACCTTCAACCTTCATTTTTCATGCGTTGAAATAGCCTGGTATCTTTTTTACTTGCATTTATTACATCAGGTATTGATGGGCATTTTTAGAAGTAATTTTGGTGCAGTAAAATTTGTTTTTCCATTCTACTGGATACTGAATTCATTTGGGTAGCTGAAGTTCTAGAGGAAAATTATTACTTCTATTATTATTACTGTTTGTATGTACTGATTAAAAGGGTGGTCTTAAGAAACATATAGAAGGCTTGTAATAAGCAATATAATTTGAACTACTCGTGATACTGATGTAGAAATGTCTCACTGCTGCTAAATATTGCAGAGTTATTAATCTTTCTTGACAAGGAGCCAGTGGTTTTCAAGGTAATTTTGGTGTCTGGTTCCCATTTCACTAAATTTCCCATGTTCTTTATCTGACCTAATATTCCTCCTGACTGAGGGGCCTGGGAGACTTCAACCCATGCTGCAGCCTGTAGGACAGTGACACTGAGTGCACACGTTGAAATTGAGGTCTCTCTCCCATTCCCCATCCGAGGGATCCTCTTACTCTAAGCCAATCCCTGTGCTCACACATTCCCCCTGGGCTGTGACAGTCCTCATCCCAGGATGATCTCCTCCTTTGGCTCATTTCCTTTTTCAAATCCCGAAAGCTTCACCAGCCTCACAGGCCCAGACGTTCTTCTGACCTCTGGTACACGACAAGGCAGAGAAGGTGTAAAGGTAGCACATGCTACAAACAACTGCAGAAGAAGTTGAGTCCATTGATATCCTAGGATACTGGGTATTACTCTACCCTCATTGTATCAGTATTAAAGAATTCTGTTATTATTTATTGTAGCGTATTTAAAGTTCTTGCTCTTTTATAATATCAGTATATCACACATCACTGTGCTGCACTCGGAGGTGTTTGGAACAGACTAAAAGAGATCAGTATGCAGAATTCCTTGCCCCATTGCAAGGAAAACCATTTAAAATCAGGAATGACATGAAGTGGCTGTGTTATTCATGAAAGAAAAATTGAGGCTTCATTCCTACTCATTTCTTCCAGCTGAAGTCTTGATCAAAATTTCTATACTAAAATGCTACTACATAGTTTGAGTATTTCTACCCTTGTCTGATACCCAGGCATCTGTCACATTGATGTTTTTACAAGTAAAATGTAAATGCAAATAGATAGAAAAATTTTTATTCTTGGCGATGATAATGAAGTTTCATATTGTGCATAAAAATCAATACTGTATTTTTTAAATATAAATTTAAAACAGCTAGTGAATAGAGAAGAAAGCATGGGACAGGTTCTTGATTTGTGGTTTATTATCCTCACTAATGGATATCTGTAATTTGATTTAGCAGATAATGACCAAATGTTTTTAAAACAATAATTAATCTGAATTAGAACATTTCTCTTCAGGTTTTGACATCATGGTTACATTTTAATTGAATTCCTAAGAGGGATTTATTCATCCAGGGAAAATATATTTTAAACATGCTAGACTATGGATTGTTTAAATATGGTTACCTCCATGGGCAGACTTGTGTTGTCTGACCTTGGAAAGCGGGGGTCACAGAACTAAGATCCTGTACAAGAGATTTACGATGCTGTTTGTCTATTACTGAAAAATTGATAATTTTTAAATGGAAGTTTTTTTACAGGTCAATAATTTGTGGCTCTGAGTGTTTGTGCCACGTGGAGCAGGGGTGTGCACAGTTGCCCAGCTGCGACAGCACAGTGCCATGGGGGCTTCTCTTTTGTCTCCACAGAAGCAGGGGGCAAGAAGCTGCGGAGCACTGTCCAGAGGAGCACGGAGACAGGGCTGGCTGTGGAGATGAGAAACTGGATGACTCGCCAGGCAAGCCGGGAGTCCACAGATGGGAGCATGAACAGCTACAGCTCTGAGGGAAAGTAAGCAGCATTTACAACTGTGCTTTCCTGATGTTTCTTCATGAAACTGGTCATTAGAGAGAAGCACAGTGAGCGCTGTAGGTCCTGTTCAGTCAGAATTCCCTTCACAAGCCAGTGTCATTGATGGACCAAGTCTAAGTCCTCCCCTGTTACCGAAAGAGTCTCCCACTGTTGGTGCAGGAAGGAGGAGGATCATTTCTGCTCTGCCACGAGAAGGGTGCATGGTGGGTCAGATTATCATCACGAGGTGTGTCTGGAGGGGCGCAGGTGCAGTACACCAGGTAAAACACACATATGGACAAGTTCTCTTCCAAAAACTCCTGGCATACATCAGTGCTGTGCAGAGCAAAGCATTTCCAGAGCATTTTCAGGTGTCATTCACTGGGCTCAGGAGTTTTCCAAAGATTCTGCTACTTTAATCCTGAAGAAATTACCTAGGCAGAAGTACGAGTCTGTCATTATCATGGTTATCATAAAAGCCCAATTTAAAAACTTCTGAGTGATATATCTGAGACATTGCCCAGGAAAGTATTATTGTAGGTTGATTTATTAGTGGTGTTCACAGCACTGGACAATACATCTATCCTGCACAATGTATCTTATGTGTCCGAATTGATGCACTGTACGCATTTGAGATGGACATTTCTAAATG
This sequence comes from Drymodes brunneopygia, assembly GCA_013400955.1. Taxonomy (NCBI): domain Eukaryota; kingdom Metazoa; phylum Chordata; class Aves; order Passeriformes; family Petroicidae; genus Drymodes; species Drymodes brunneopygia. The sequence continues at coordinate 91,200 of VZTZ01045545.1, read as the reverse complement.
ATTGGTCATTAAAAATTCATTAGTTCTTTTTTGCTCTGTAATGGGTCACAGATAATTTATGGCAAGCATTTAAAGATACTTTGATCCTTTGCCATAAGGGATTTCAATTCTGTTACTGAATAGATGTCATTCTCAAAGACATTTTTAACAAAATATTTCAAATGAATGGCGATTTTGAAAATAGCAACCAGTATCTAGTTTAATGTCATCATTTCACTGTGTACATTTGATATTTAGCCATTGAATTCACACTAATTGAGAAGTGGGAGCAATTTAACCTTCATGTTACTAAGTCAGTGGTAAGGGTGTGTATTAGTATATACTTCGATATTTATACTTCACGTATACTCATTTATACTTCATATATACTCATATATACTTCGATAATTAACAATGGTCTTTAATACATTGGAAAAGGAGAACATGATGGAAGAATGCTAATGGGGAAATTATTGAGGAGTAGTGCATTACCTGTTTGTTTATATGCTGGAGGCTAAATTGCTGCTTGTTGAACATGGTGGGATTTAGAAAATTATAGCAATTGTTTTTTAAGTTCCTTACAGTACTACAAAACCCAGCAACATTAAGTGCAAAACATCTAGAAAACAAGAAACAAACCCAAGCCAAAATAAAACTAAAAAACAACCAAACAAATAAAAAACAAACAAAGGGCAAATTTAAGTTATTTTTTGTTGGTTTCTTTTTCAACATTATTTCTAGTTTGATCTTCCCTGGTGTGAGGTTGGCTGCAGACAGTCAGTTCAGTGATTTTCTGGATGGACTTGGTCCTGCCCAGCTTGTCGGACGACAGACTTTGGCAACACCATCAATGGGTAAGTGTTTATGTCCTCTAGGTACGATATATTCTGTTTGGTCAAGTAATTAGAACATAGAATTTATCTAGATTCCCTTTAAATATGGATTTCTCTTGTGGGTTTGAACAACTCAGTTAAGACCAAAGCTATAACGTCAAAGTTGAATGTAATCGTGGATGCTTATGAAGACATGCAAAAGTAAAGCTGCTTTGAAAAATTCAGCCTTTTATCTCTTCTTCAGTTTTCCATCCTTAAAATAAGGCTAATGAGACCAAACTTTTCTCTGAATCACTTGGATAACATTGTATGAAAATTGGTAATTTAGGTGCAAAATATTTTTTATTATTGTGTTTACAGGCTTTTATATTCAGAAGTTATCTTTTCATAACTTGTCTTAAACTAGAGGCACAGTGAAGAGATTTCAAGCAGTTTTACAGAGCTGTTTTGTATTAATTCCCTTGCTGCAATTTTTTTAATATGAAACTCCTAAGAAAGAGAAATTAATTTGAAGTAGTAGAGGCATGAAAGATGGGAGACAAGGTGTTATTGCAGGGATTTTAAATTGTTTGCTAACATAAACAGCAGGGAAGAGGGTAAGTATTATCTAGTAATGTTAAAATCCAGATCATACTTACTGATGGAAAATAAAAGACGCAAGTCACCACATATTCATCCTATAAATTCTGTCGACATTTCGTATATTAAGGTAGTTCTGAATTACAATGCTGGGATTTCTTTTTGTTATCTAGGAGATATTCAGGTGGGAATGATGGACAAGAAAGGACAACTGGAAGTAGAAATAATCCGAGCCCGTGGCCTTGTTGTAAAACCAGGTTCAAAGACACTGCCAGGTAAGGAAGAAAAACCTTAGTAACAGCCTTAGCACGGGGCCAGGGGTTGGACTTGATGATCCTAATGGGCCCCTTCCAACTCAGTACATGATTCTAAGAATAGCATTCTACCAAAAAATCTGTGGCTTTTCTGTTCAGCTTTGTCAACTCTTGACAAATTCACATCTCAGTAGATTACAATGTTGTATACTGAAATGCGTAATGTATTGAAATGATACCCCAAAAAATCAGCCCTACTTCAGGATGAAATTAAAAATCAGGCTGCCAGAAGACACAAATATATTTTTGGTAATAACAAAGGCATCCTTAATTATAGGGTAGAAAGAAAGGTATATACTAAAGATTTTATATAGGAGTCTTAGGAATGAAGAGGGAATCAAGAGATGTAGAATAGGTATCTACTCAAAAAGTAGACCAATATTTGATACTTACTACTTATTTTATAATCTGATGTCCTATAACTCCATGTGAAAAGGACAATACAATGATATTTTTAGCAAGCTCTTCTGCCAAAATAGAAATTGTGTCAGAGTCTTTTCTTCACTGATTTTCACCTTGTAGATAATTTTAAATTATTAACAATTTGGAGCATTGATCCAAATCTCACCAAAGTCATTGCAAGTGGTGCATTTACTTAATAGGCCTATTTTGCATATTGTACAGTATAGGGATGCTATATATAGGAATACCTGATTTTTTTCAGGTCAAAATCTGAATTGTTTCATGGTAAAAGAGGCATACAAAAAGAAGCCAAGAAAAAAATACACCCAAGGAGAAGAGTAAAGAAAATGCGTGGATGCTTTGAATGGGAATAATTGTTAATACTGCTTGTGGAGATATAATCTTATAAGTTATATGTCCTTTAAAAGCAGATTTTTATGTGATGATAGGAAGTGTGTATGTTACACAAAAAAATCTGGACTTCTTTACTTACTGTTCTTTATTTTCATTCTTCTAAGCACCATATGTAAAGGTGTATCTATTAGAAAATGGAGTCTGCATAGCCAAAAAGAAAACAAAGGTAGCAAGAAAAACGCTGGAACCACTTTATCAGCAACTTCTATCATTTGAAGAAAGTCCCCAAGGGAAAGTTTTACAGGTATTTTGCACTAATATTCCTCTGGACCTGAAAATGTCACTTGTACAGTTTTCACTGAATGAGTTTCAAACTTGTTTCAGGCTTCATTTGGCGATAAATTATCATATTTTATACACTTGCTGAGCAGATAAATACAACACTAATAGCTATTTATGCAAGTAGAAACTGAGTATGCAAGTAGAAGTGAGCAAATGTGAGTTGTAGATTATTTTGCTTCCTGCTATATGTGTGGGCTCCTCTCACTGGGTTTTCTCTGGTATCATGAATAACTGCTGTTAGTTAACTGCCCAGATCATTTCTGCCACTGCATCATGATTAGTATAGACAGAACTAAACTATGTCAGAAGGCAGATATTTCATTCCTTAATACAATTAAATAAGCAGAGATTTTTGATAAATCAGATTAAAGCTTTTGTAATTTTTGCTGAAATTTTTCTATTTTCTTGTTTTTCTTTTCCTAACAGATAATTGTCTGGGGAGACTATGGACGTATGGACCACAAATCCTTTATGGGAGTGGCACAGATACTTTTAGATGAACTGGACCTGTCCAACATGGTGATTGGGTGGTTCAAACTTTTCCCTCCTTCTTCCCTAGTAGACCCAACCTTAGCTCCTCTCACTAGAAGAGCTTCCCAATCATCTCTTGAAAGTTCAACAGGACCTTCGTATTCTCGCTCATAGCAGCTGTGAAACTGTTGTCATAGCAACCAGCGTTACAAAAAAATAAAATTACAGGTCGCAAACCCTGGTAACACTGCATGCTTAATGTTGTGTCTTCTGAGCCTGTTTCTAGGGCTGCAACGCGATCCTGTGTTCTCAAGGAAGTTGCACACATTGTGCCCTACAGAAGGCCCTCAGGTGATGGACTGAAATCATGAAGAACTGATAGGTTTGGAGTTCAGGGACTCAGTTTTGGTCCAATCTGAAGCCATGGACTAAACTAAAAAAATCAATCTGTTTCATGCAACAAAAGTCCTTTTCGATGGCATATCTGTTTTGTTGCTCCCGTTTCTTTATTTATCTGCCCTCCCCTCCTAAAGTTTGGTTATGCCACAGAAATGGAGTCACCCTCCCATGAAGCCACATTACAACTCAGTGGATTAGCAGACGCTGGAAGAAAAGAAGAATCTAAGGATGCTGGAAAAGTCAACTGACACTTGCAGCAGTTGCTTGACATCTGAAAACTCTTCATATTGAAAAGGTTCAAGACTTAAAGTGGCGGGCCTCATACCTCCAGCTGTTCACACAGTGAAACCCCAGATACGATGGACTCTCTGAAAAATAAAGTTCTGTGGATATACTGTACTGTATGAAATTAAGAAACTTTTTTGCATGGACACAGATTTAGCTGAACACTTAAATTATTTTCTTGGGGCTGCAACTTGCAAAAAAAAATCAGCCATTTTCAACAGTTTATATTATTTTTAAAAATAAATTTCACTAGTGCATGGTTTTAAAGGGAAGAGAATGCAACAGGGTGATACAAAGACACACCACGTTTATCATTCTTTAAATCAGTCATAGTCTGTGTTTTTGCAGACTTATATTAAAAATAAAGAATAATTTCTAGCAAATATTTAAAATTCTGTTTATGTGACAAGAAATAAGTGTAATATATTAAATTTATTTAAATGTAAAAGGTACAAGCCTTGTAAAGTTCAACATAATGTGCAAATTGTACACTTCTTTTACCTCCTCCTTTCTCTATCTCTCCTCCCGATCTCCCTTCTTCCTTTTGCTCTTTTTCCCCTCTACCTCCCAGGATGATCAGCATATTCTAAAATGGCTACCTTTTGACTTATTACTGTCTTATGCCCCACATTTGGTTCAGGGTTGCAGATTGTTCTGCATTTCTGAATTATTTGAGAAAAATATTGTTTAAGAGCTTACTTTTTTCAAGCATGTTGAAAAGGATTTTGCAACATGGCTTGGGAGTACATTAATGTAATTCAGCATGTATTTGATAAAGAAGATATTTGAACTTTTGCAATTTATTGTACAGTGCATGGTAACTTATTTTCATTTTTTCTCACCTTCAAATTGAATTCTACAGCAAAATACTGGAATCATGTGGCCATTGTAAGATGTCTTCAATAAATTTGTTTTCAGCACCAGCATCTTTCATTCAAAGACTGAACTATTATTTCTTGAAGGTTTTTGGAAAGAGGAAAAATCAAGTACCTGATTGATTTTTAGGAAACAAATTTAAGCACTTTTATTTGCACTAAACCAAATTGATTGCTACATTTTTGAAATAACAAAAGCAACAAAGGTTACAAATCCATACAGTTCTTCTGCTGTAAAGTTCAATTTTCATAAATTACATTTGTGTTGCAAAAGACATAATTAGGTAATATCAGTCTGGAAGATATCAGTCTTCGGTTTGTAAAATAGCCTTAAAGAAAGCTTATCAGTACCACTCTGTCAGCTATTTGACACCATTACCAGAACCTCACTGCAGTTAAGGGATCTCCAAAACCCTGGGTTTTGTAGCAGACGGTAACTACCGTTGGGTGGTGCTGCAAGTTCAAGCTTATCATTAAGTTATGTTATTTAAAGGGAATGTAACTGGCTAATGTTTAATAACAAAATATCCTTTTTTTTTTTTCCTGGGTCTTTGTATGCCTTTAAAACCTACTTAAGGTTTAATATTGAAATCTTGCAATAATTTTTGAAGTACATTACATTTACCTTTATGGCCACACAGAATTATTCTGATTTTATTTGAAAATCTAGTGAAGTTTCCCAGTAACAAATTATACATGCCTCTTAAGAGGGAAAAAGTAATAACAGTATCACTTATAATGCCTTTTACTTTGTGCAATATCATAGAAAATGAGATTGTGTCTTGTCTGCAGAGTTTATATAATGGATTACCGTTAAGTTAATAGACAGACTGGTAAAATTATATTTATTGAAATAATTTAGACATCTGTCTACCAGCAGCAAATAAATACTACTAACATGCAGTCTACAATATCCCCTAGGATATTAAAGAAAAATACATAACTGTTTTCCTGACACTGTGAGATGTGCTCACACATTCTTGTATGCATAGTCCTCTATAAATTATTTCAAATTTTAAAATCAAGGACATGACGCATGGAAGGTTTGTACATAATTGTCATTATGCAGTATTTATTTTAAAAAAATTAATGTATTTTTTTTAATTTTCACACATCTGCAACTCTACTTATGGTTTAGTCATGTAAATAGTACTATTCCAGTGATCACTGCTGTCTTGTAAATAGTATGTTTTAAAAAGTTAAAAGGAATTACAGTTGGGGAAAAAAAAAGGGCAGATTAGGCCTGTAATGAACACCAACTAATGTAAATCAAACTCATTCTGGTGATGGTATTTAACACTTTAAATAAAACATTTTCTTTACAGAATTTGTGTGAAGCATTTTGTTGCTTTTTCTCTGAGGTGATCAGCAGCATCCTTCCATGGCCTTCAGTGGAGTTGGTGGCGCGCAGCTCACGCAGCTGGAGATCAAGCGTGCTTTTCTTCTCCCAGCAGGGCTGCAGGTGCAATGCCAGCTCCAAGGGGCCACGTTCCCTGCCAGGCCTGGGCAGTGCTGGGAGGCCAGGCCTGCCCTTCTCCCAGCAGGGCTGCAGGTGCAATGCCTGCTCCAAGGGGCCATGTTCCCTGCCAGGCCTGGGCAGCTCTGGGAGGCCAGGCCTGCCCGTCCCCCGGCACGGCCGCGGGCTCTGCGCTCCGGCTGCCCTCAGGCTCTCACATGCTGGCAGTGCTTGGCTCCCAGGATGGAGTTGGCTCCAAGCTGCTGGCTCTGGCTGCCAGCACGTGCTGCAGCTCTGATATAACCAGCACACTAAATGTGCTGAGACCATGAAGCGCTCCCATCCAGTTAGACTTCCACCCCTTATCCCTAGATACCACCTAATATTAGCCGCCTTTTTTTCGTGAGCAGGGTTCAAATGAGGACTGAGTGCCCACCTGACAGTGCAAGGGCTCATGCAGCCTCTGCAGAAGAGAGCAGAGGTCCAACACCTCTACAGCGATGTGAGGGCAGGGTGGAGATGAGAGAGTAGAGAATTTATTTTTACCTGACCCCTCAGAGGCAGCACAGGCAGTGGTGACTGGGCAAAACTTGAGCACTTATGACTTGGAGATTACTGAAGAGTGAGGCTGACTGGCATTTTGCACAGCAAAATGTGTGTATTTATTTCCAGATATGAGGTGAAAGAAAAGCACTGCAGTACTGTCATGAGACAAAAGCACCAAAAAAGCAAGCAAATGTATTTTGGGCCGAGCAGTGGTGGGAACTGTGAAGACAGAAACTCCATTTGTTGCACTGCACCTGCAAGTGAGTTGCTGGAGGAGCAGACCCAGATTTCTGGTGTATTAAACCACTAATACCCCCGCAGGTCCCTCTTTCTGCTGATGCTGACATTGCTGTTGCAAGGGTGTCAGGGCAGGCGAGGCTCTGGGTTGGAACTGGACTATGGGGCAGGTGAGGCTGCCCCATGCCCCACAGCACATCACCTCCAGGCCTGTGGTGGGGTGGGCAGCAAAACACCTCCTCCCACAGCTGAATATATGGTCTGTCTTTGGTACTTGTTAGAAATATACACAATTACACTCAGCGAATCCTTGAAAAGGCCTTTGATACCACTGTACAGGCCAAGAAAGCTACAACATATACTTTTCTAAAGGGTCCTATTCTCTGAGACAGTTTCTCAAGGTTGCTTGCTGTTTCCCTCTCCAATTTCTTCTTGTCTATGTCCACTTAATTTCAAACCAAAAAAAACCTAGATCATTTTAATATTAACAGTACCACTTTACTCATGACCACTAAACATTGGTTCAGATAGCTGATTCATCTGGTTATGCTGGGAAGAGTTTGTGCCAATAAAAAATGCAGTAAAACACCATGGTGCCCTAATTGTGGGGCTTTTCTGCTTCCATGCCTTTACTTCAGGTTTTCAAGGCTTAGGTAGCATCATGTTTGCCATGTTGAGGGTGAGCATGGGGCCAGCACATCCTAACCACCACACTATTACATTCCCACTGCTATCAAATATCTGTTCACAACTGTATAATAATTAAAATTTAATAGTTTTTATATGGAGGTTTAATATGGTGTAAAAAGTAACAAAGCAATGGATTTCATAGCTTCCTCACAATGTTAGATAATGCTGTCTGGGAGTCTACAACGGTTTGTACTTCTTCCCTTGGCTCATATCTGTGCAATTCTCACCTCTCTGATACCCAAGCAGCAAAGAGCAGACACCACAGCTGTAGATTTCATAATCAGTTTCCAATTGTGACTATCCCCTCTGTCCCTTCCTTGGTAAATATTTACAGCAACGCTTCATCAGGAGCAAGCAGCAATGCAAGAATCAGATGCACATTTCCCCAGCAAAGAAAGGTTCACCTTCAAAGGACACATTTATGGAAGCTAGCTTAGCTGGCAAAAAAAAATAAAAATACTGCTATCTGCTACTAATACCAAAGATTAATTAACTTCTGGAATTATTTCCTTAATACCTGCCTATTTTGGATGTCTTGTTTAGAATGGGATGAGTCACACTGCGGACATCAGATTCTCTCCTCTCTCCATTGACCACAGAAGCAGAAAGTGATGACTGGCCTGTGTTGAATTTCTTTGTTTTTAATTTGTGTTACCTTCACAGCAGCTGTGCTTAGAAGAAGCAGATCCAGGCATAGTAGCCACAAATAAGAATGAGGATTCCATACTCCTTCAGTAGCAAGACATATCTGAACTGCCTGTATAATTATCAGGACTGAGGACAGCAGGCAGCCAATAACTGATGAAGGAGGAAATGGCTCTGAATTAATTTCCCAGATCTGACACACTGTCATGTCAGGTCACTCTTCAGCCCAGCCCCAGGGAGAAAGAGAAGCAGCTATACTAATTAAACCACAGGGTACTGGTGCCCTAAAATATATTTGACATGAGGTCACATGGACAGGAAAGAGCATCCTAGATCTTCAGAGGGTGCAGGGCACAGGACTAAGGAAAAGTTTGTCATAAGGCCTGTCCTCAGTGACTGTTCCTGTAACCAAGAACAGTTTATTAAGTGCTATCCAAAATGTACATACTGTGGAAGTGGTGTGGGCATAGAGTGGGTGAGTGGCACTGGATGCCAGTAATTTTATAGATGTGGGGGTTTAGGATGCCTCAGTGAGGTGGGAGCAGGTTTGGCACTGGTGGAGTGTTTCAAGTGTGAGACTCACGAGCAGTGGCTGAAGTCACTTGGCTTGTTCAGCTTGGAGAAGGATAAGAAGTGACTCCACCACAGTCTAGAGCTTCCTCCAGGGGGCCAGTGGAGGGGGGGTTGCTGATCTCCTCCTTGGGGAGCAGTGATAGCACACGGTGAAATGGAATGCAGCTGCATTGGTCGAAGTTCAGATTGAACATTAGGGAAAGGCTTTACAACAGGAAGGTTTTCAACAGGAACAGGCTCTCCAGGGAAGCAATCATGAGTTCAAGGAGTGTCTGGATGATGCTCTTAGTCACATCTGGGACCAGGTTTAGGTTGTCATGTGAGAAGCAGGGAGTTGGACTCAATGCTCCTTATGGATCCCTTCCAATCTGAGATATTCCATGATTTCTTTGGACAACTGTTAGCAGAGCTAATGTTAAGAGTTGCAGTCAAAGTCCTTCTGTCTATCTATGGTTTTGGTAAAGGAATGATTGGTGTTTTAAAGATGATATTTATATTAAGGTGACACCATTCACTGAAATGAAAACAAAGCAAAACACCAACACTTGCTAGGCCAAAATTCAACCAGTAGGTCCTGCTATCCTGAGAGTGCAACTGACACAAGAAGAAAAAGGCCAGTACTACCCTTGCCAGTGCATGTCAGCCTAGTTTGAATGCCAATAGCAGCCAAAATTATTATCCCTTGATGAGAATTAAAAGAGATTTAGGCAATACTGAGAGATTAAGCAGTAATGTGAAATTATCAAAGTAGCAGATATTTTATTGATATCCATTCTGATCCCCCCTTTTGTTTCTGGGTAATTAGTATTTTAGCTGCAACATTCCTGAATACTGTCAAGACAGATCCCTGAAGATGATGTAGAGTCATTTATATCAAGAACCATCTCTCAGGGACCAACACACTGAGAGTTCTGCTGCATGGGAAGAAACTCAGTTAAAAAGCTTGAGGACATTTGAAATTTCTTCTTACAGTCTCCCATACACCGGAAATGACACAAAGATTTTTTTTATCTAACAGTTTCTCAGCCCATATTATGATTCTGTACCAAATTCTAAGCTGTGATTTTGTGTTTTGGAATTTGTACTCAAGAACTGCCTGCTCTCAGATCTGTTAACCTGGCCTTCCAGACACCTTAGTTACCATCTGCCACATGCCTGAGGTGTCAGTGCACCCAGTTATACAACTTCATGCACGAACAAATGAGTCCTGTCCTTCACTGTGTTTTGGCTGTACAAACACTGTGTTTTGGCTCAATGGTCAGGAAGCCAGCATCTCTGGCTCTCTAGGAGCAGCCCTGGGGTAGTATGGCACTTCTCCAACAGACAACTTCATTCTTCACTAGCAAAAATACAACTTGGAGAACTGACATTTTTATATATCCTGATGCACTTTGGCCATTGAAATAAAGTAAGAGCTCAGAAGAGTTGATCTCATAGTGAGCCAAGAAGCATTTGGGTAACATGAATGGAACAAGGCTACCAAATCACTTAAAAAGCAACCACATCTCTAAGTTGTCCCCTAAACACATGAGTTGGGTGATAGACAAGGAAATGCTGAATGGAGATACAGAGCTGTCAGCACCCTAAAGAATCTTAAACAAAACAAAACAAAACAAAACAAAACAAAACAAAACAAAACAATGTTGGCAAAGTTCCCAGCTCTGAAAGTTTCATTAAGATGAAAAACGAAAGAAAATTAACATAATCCGCATTTTGCGTTGCTGTGAATTCTTCCCATTTCTAATCCAGGATTTCTTGTTTTTAATTATCATGGTATTGGTAAAAATCACGGCATCTCTGCAGCTGGAGGACTAGTTTTCTTTAGTTATACATGTTTAACTAAGAACATATTTTAAATTGTTTTCTTTACCTGTTTAGGCACAGTTTTTATTTCCTTGTTTCCTTTAAGAATGAGCCAGAATCAAGGTGCTTCCTTGTGACATTTTCACATCTAATATATGTCTGATACTTAAAATATGAGCAGGTGCCTTGGGCAACAGATTCAGAATCTAGTTTTCTTACACCCTCAGCAGCTTTGCTTTCCTAAGCAGTGTTGAGTTACAAACTTAATTGTGACAGCTGGGTGTCAACATCACACCACAGTTACAGTCCAAGATGGATACTTAGGCTGTGTTCAGACTCTAATTTAGGTGAAACTCAGAGGGCCAAAATTAAGAGGCTATTTAATTGCACTCAGTGGAAAGAGACAGGAGGACCTCCATGGAAACTAATTTAGGATCTTCTGGAAAGCCGTTTTGAGCACTTTTCACTATCAGCTGCATATGAAGTCTAAGGCAGTTCAGCTTCCAAGGTAGGAATGCAAATAGCTCCTAAAATGAGAATGTCATTCTCTGGATAAGACATAGAAGAATAGCAGGTCCTTATTCCCTTCAGTACATTTTGCTCCCAGAAAACCTCTGGAAAAATCTCCCTCCTGAGAACAGAATGACAGTGAAATTGAACACTGTGAAAGCAAAAATGTGGGGAAGAGAAAAATGGACCCACTGAAGCTTCTCCATCCTCTCATGCAAACCTCAGACCGTAGCTGACCTTGACCTTAGTGAGAAGGCCATGACATGAGGTATTCCTGCTCTCCAACAGCTGCTTGAGTTCCATTTGCAGACAGCAAAGTGTCAGCTGGCTGCTGGAGCCCTACAACAGCTTTGTCCTGGTGTCCCTGTCTCCCTTCAGCCTCTGGCCCTCGTTCAGTTAGGTCACATCTGCACTGCTCGCTGAAATATACCAGCTCCATTTTGCAGGCGTGGAGACCCAGCAGCATGGCTTGCTTTGCATCCATGCACCTGAACTCTCTTCCTTTCTCTGGTTCCTTCCCTGCCTTGAATAAGTTTTCTTCTCCCAAATTTCTGGGAACAGGGACTGGCCAATGTCACCATAAAGCATTTCCTGGGAGAGTGCTGTCTCCTGTGGGTTAAAACCATGGCAGGGGCCATGCCAGGAATGGCACAGTGAGTGTGGTACAAGCCAAGGCTTTAGGGCATGGCCTGTCCCTGCTTACAGATGCAGACTGGCCTCCTTTGCATGTGGGGAGGCAGAGCCAGATGTGAATCCAAGTGGTAAATCAGTCCTTTTCAAACTAGGAACACAGCACTTCTGCCGTATTTGAAGCCTGTTCTTTCATTCTATGTGGTCTTAAATAAATCTGTAAATAAATGCAAGTCTGTTAAAGAAGAAAGGCTGAAATCAACAAGAATTTTGAAATTAAAAGTTATTGTAAGATGACCAGGCTCCTGGGCCCTGTGAGAAAAAATTGGAAGTTTTGGTCTGAAACAGACAAGAAGCTACTGCAGAGGGTCCAGCAGAGGCCCCAAAGATGATGAGGGGATGCACCATCTCTCTTATGAGGAGAAACTGAGAGAGCTGGGCCTGTTTAGTCTGGAGAAGACTGAGTGAGGATCTCACCAATACATATAAATATCTCAAAGACAGGTGCTAAAATCCTAAGGTATCACTGCCGGGTTGTTTTTGGTGGTGTCCAGAGATGAGGAGGAATGGCCACAAACTAGAACACAAGAAGTACCACCACAACATGAGGAAGAACTATCTGTACCTTGAGTGTGACAGAGCACTGGAGCAGGCTGTGAGGTTGTGGAGCCTCCCTCTCTGAAGACATTAAAAAACTCTCTGGACACATTCCTGTGTCCCCTGCTGCAGGTGACCCTGCCTTGGCAGGGTGTTGGACTGGATGATCTCCAGAGGTCCCTTCCAACCCTAACAATTTTGTGATTGTGAAACATCTGGGTGATGTGTAAGGACCACAGTGTGCTGCTGCCACCACAGGAGAGGTGGAAGGGGAAGAAGGTAAAAAAACCACTACAGCATACACCCTGCTTCCCATCAGTAGGAAGGGTAAGAGCCAACAAGCTTCCTTAGGAGATGCTGCAGGAAAAGTAAATTACAGGACCTATTCTCCACTTTTCCAGACGTCTGCTGTCCAGGCTGAATATTTACCTTGCTCAAGTTGGTTCTACTTGTACAAGTGTGCAAAAGGAGAACAGAGTCTTGGTCAGTCAATTAATCATAATTAATAAGGACAACACGAATGAACCAAGCAAAGTAATTAAAGCCTGAGGAAAAGGGAAAAAAAAAAACCAACACCTGCTAAGGTGTTAATTATTTCCTCTCCAACCCTTGGCTGCAACCAGGGCGTTGTCTTGTCTAATTCAGCACCTGTGATACTGTACTGTGATATTGTTTCAACAGGTAAAAAAGCAAACAGCATGCAGGTGAGTTTTCTCATAAAGAGCCATCATTGATCTCAATATTACAACCACTCCTAAATTTCTGGAAGTGATGCAGTTACTCAAATTTCAGGGCTGAAAATGGTTTCTGAGCACAATAGAGGATAAGTTCTTTTGATAGGTCAGATTATTCTGCTTCTATCCAAAGAATATCATGCACTTTCTTCTGAGGCATTTAGCAGGGATATTTGTCAAACCAAAATGAAACAAGAGGCTGGGATCCAGGATGGTGACTCTCATGTTTTTCAAGGCCAGCTTTAATCTTGCTGCTGATCTTTCTTTAAGGATGTCAAACAACAGTGAAGTAAGATGGCACAAAGATGAGACGACTTGTTTATAAGTCATCAATTGATGCCTGCTGTCTTTCTCAAGTACTCTTACACCCAAATGTGATTTTGTTTTATATTTGACTGTGCTATTATTTATTGACTACATGTATCCAGGTCATAGCTGTTAATACAGCTCAAATTGTTCAAGACAAATTCTTCTTAAAAAAAAAGAAGTGGTTTCTACCGTAATGGCCAAGAAGAACATGGCAAATTGGATGGAAACAGCTCACAATTCAAGCAGAAAAGGAAAGTTAAGAAATAAGTGCCTGCCTTGCAAGGCTCCACAATGGGCCATTGTCAATTGATGCCAAATCACATACATCATCTTCCCTGGAAGTGAAGATCTATTACCCAAAACTCCACAGGGGAAGAATAAGCTGGAAGAAGCTGTGATGCAGTCATCTCCCACTGAGCTTTCTCTGGAACTTTCCTTTGTTGGGAGAGGAGCTCAAGTCAGCCTCAGAGGAACCACTTGTGGGGGTTGTGAAACCACACAGATCCCCAGGGATGATGGGCATGGCTGAGTTAGATGCTGATCAGCATGTAGCTTTGAGACAATCACTGCTCCAGTCAACACTGAATCATGTTACCTCTACCAAACCCTTTCAGTGCGTCATCTAAGTGCCCTCTGCCAAGTGCTCCACTACCCCAGAAGATTGGGACTCCTCATGACAGGTAAATAAATTACACATTGATATCTGCATAAAAGAGATACATTTCCTACCTCTGATGGGTATCCCTGTGAGAAAGGACTCTTCCAGCTTTTTCATCTAGTGGCACTGGACAGATTTTGTGAAGGTTGATCCCTGTTACAGATTGGGCTGGCTGCCTGCCCTGACATCAGGTTCTATTCCCTGCTGCATGGGTTTCATAAATGCCTAGCCTGGGGTTATGCATGCCCCTTAACTGTATCAACACCTCCCCTGTATTTTACAGTGCCTTCACCCAGGTTCTGAAGCTTGAGGATGCTCTTCTGTCTGGCAAATCTATATGAATATGACTCATCTCACCTAATTTCAGTGGTCAGCCAGATGGACACGTGTCTTCTGGTCTCTCTGTATAGATAATGGAAACAGTACTTTTAGAACATATTTTTGATGTCTCCTTGTTCTGGTTACAGGAGAATTTTAGCACTATGTGGGTGTAACCCAAACTGTGTATTCTACTCCTCCTATATAATTTCTGACAAACTGTTAATGAAGGGTCTTTTGCAGTAGCTGCCCTGTAGTGCACATCTGACACCTCAGGCTACAACCTGGGTGTTAAATGAGAGAAGGGAGAAGAGGCAACCCTGCAAAGCAAGGTTCTTTTTTCTTCACAAATGACGGCTGTGATAACTCCCTCCGGGAAGCACCAGCACAGTCACATCCCTCCTGAGGGGGTCATCTCTGCTGGTGGGCCATCATGGACTCAATGGCACCAGCAGAATGGGCAGCTGCAATGACCCACAGGTTTACATCTTTCCATTGTGAAACTCCCTGGCCTGGGGGCCGTACTGAGCATTCCCACCTGAAGCTGATCCTATGTAACTGGGGACTTGGAACATTGCCACCACTACTTAACAGATCCAGAGGAGGACCAGAACTTCCACAGGACCACTGCTTTTGACTGCAACCATCACTTCTACAGGACTGCAGCCCCACCCTGATCAACAGGGTGCAAGGTTGTACTCTGACTTAGTGTGTTTAAGCTAGTTTTCTGTGTGTCATTGCATTTATTGTAATCTTTCTATTGCATTGCAACTCCAGCCTGAAATCTCTCTTAAGGTAATTGCGTGGGGTTCATTTCTCCCACTGGTTAACACTCAAAGCAGCGCACTCCATTCAGAAGAAAATGAGTCATAGCTTAGCTTTACCTATTCTTGTCACTGACTATAAAGGGAATAGCTCAGATGCACATCTAGTCCACAGAAACCCATAAATTGAGTCTTTCTATTGACTCAAATGGGCTTTGACTGAAGCCTGCTACCTTGCTCTAGCACTGAAGAGGCCCCACTGTGGCATCCACTGAAACCACTGCAGATGCATATTGAGTGCAGTAGGACAGAAGCTGAAATAACCTGTGGTTGAGGAAGGTGCTGTTATTGTCCAGACTGACACTTCCAGTGCTCTGAGGCTGTTGTGGTGTTGTGCTAAAGGGAATCTGGTATGTGTATGAGCTGCAGAAATGTGTATGAGCTGCTACACTTGCAGGCTAAGCCTGATTTTAGTGGACCATTTTTGTACGACAGAGCGTAGCCTAAAATGTATACATAACATTGGTTGAGAAAACCACAGACATGTAAGAGAGGTTTCTTTATGGGTCTTATGGACAACAACAGGCCAGTCCAGCCCAAGGAGGTGACAGTACCACACTCAGAGCACAGTTAAAGGAGGAGTTCTGCCTCCTGAAGCTGTTCCAGAGGCATGCAACCCCTGAGGCTGCTCCAGTGGCACTGGAAGAAAGCAAGCCAGAACACACATAGAGGGAAATACATTATTTGTATTTCTTAAAGTTCTCTTTGTATGCTACTCCTGGCTTCTCTTCCAAATTTTCAGACCTGGTCTACTCAGGATCAAAACTTCTGCTAATTGACAGGTCTCCAGCCCCACAGAAAAGGCTCAGCAAGACCAAAGATAAAGTAGTAAGGCGTTTGACACTTTCTGATAATAGAATGGCAACCTTTCTTTTCTCTTCTTTAACACTGGGACATTATTGGTTAATATGCTGCTAACCTGCAGACATGGTGCTTTCAGCCTTACTGTTAGTTTTTAAGGTCTGGTTGCTGTACTAAAAGATTACCTTCAGCATGAGTGGAGACCAGTGACTTTATACAGGAATTTCAGAGAGGGGTTCTGTGGCCTAAATATACTCATCCATTCTCACATTCATCTGTTTTGCTCTATACTCAGAGGATGAGGAAATGATAATTTGTTTGAAATCAGATTTGTGTGAGCACGTTGGTGAACAAACATAACTGTTACCTTGGAGAGCAGATTTGTGCAGGTTTATTTTTATTATTGGATATTATCTCTGAAGCAGACGAAATTAAGCTGAATGCCATATTTCTGCCTATGCCACTCTCTCTGGCCATTCTCTGGCTCCGCTAATAACCCTGGGTTGAACTGGCTACTATTTAACTTGTGCTTGATTTTGAACCCAAGCTTGTAGAAAAGATGTATTAAGGAAGATACTGGAACTTGCAAGTCAGTCTGTGTTTTCAGTACAGGCTGAGAACACAGAAAAACAGTGCAGGAATTTTACTTTCTGTTTTAAAACAATTTACTGTTTAAACGTGAGGAGCCCACCCTGGAGATATCTGTCTCAGATCCTTCTTTCATCTGTGTCAACAACAAAATTCCTGTTGACTGTTGTGGTTAAAACTGTATCTGGTGGACATCTGTCCATTGACTTTTAAGGACTAGGAACTTGGGAGTGGAGAAAAGTATGCAATGTTCTTTTGTTTGTTTTTTTAATATGGTGATTATTAAGATGAGCAATACAAAAAGATATTTTCTTGAATATTTCTCCAGAATATAACAAAGGTAAATAAAGTGTTAAAATGATAGGGAAGACAATTTCCAGGATGAATGAGGACAGAGCCATGGAGAGAAGCAGCCAACTGAGGGTGACTGATTGGAGAAAGATCTGCAGCCTCTGCTCTGAGTCACTAAGGGCCCTGCAGAGCCCCAGGAAACTGGTGGGAGATAACAGGCTTGCCTTGTGCACTGAAGAGTGGCAGGAAACCAAAATGTAAAACATTTAATCTCCACTAAAGCCTCTCATTTCCTATATTAAAAGGTTTGATCTCTAAAATAAATTTTGATCTTAATGGTGGTCTCAACATTTTTGCTTTCCCTGGCCCAAGAAAGGAGAAGTGGAGAGTTATTCTGTCATTACTTTGTTCTTCATGAATTGGTTCTGAGGGCTTTGCCCCACCTGTGGAGAAAGAGCTTTTCCTTCTCATCTTTGTATTGGAGGATTCATTTATTCCACTGCAGATCACAGCATACTCAAATTATAGAAAAAAGAGTTTTACATGAGATGCTTGTGCTAGGTGTTACTGGCACACAGCAGCAGAGCCATGGGCTGGCAGCGGGCTCTCCTGCCAGCACATGCACGGCCCTTGCCTGCTTGGCTGCCTGTCTGCGCCAGGCTCTGCAGTCACACTCCCGGGCACGTGATGTGCAGGACAGGGATGAACTTCAGGTTGGATTATCTCACTCTTCAAGTGCAAGGCTCCGTGGAAAGTGTGGCTGCAATGAGACACTCAGCCATCACAGCACTTCTCTGAAACGCCTTTTGCTGAACTGTGCTACATACACTGCTTTTTTCCAGCTAGAAAAGAGCATTATGTAGTAATGGGCTTTTAAGCCTTTCTCTGTGTTTTTGCCATTCTACTCTTCCCTATTGTTCAGCATTATCTTTTGCATGTACTGCATTTAACAGACAGAAGCCAGCCATGCACACACAGGGACTAGTGTACAGATAGGCTATGCAATGAAATTAATCTGTTCAGTGGGGTCCTGACATCTTTTCCATCCTCCAGCTCTGATGGCATTTTTCCCTTCAGTAGATATGAGATGCATCACTGTCCCACTTAACCCTGTTATGTGACCACTAAAGTACATGGTTTAATATTCTGACCTTTTCCTTGAAGGAGAATCCCATATTAACATTTACTAAAAAATCAATACTTACAAATAAGGGCCATGAAATAAATAGATAAAAGAAAGAGGGAAGACAAGAGAAACTCTTGCACTCTACTCAGGTTTCATTACTTTCTGCTCAGTTATTCCTCTCACACACAGAGCAAGCAAAATCCTAAGATCTACAACCCACTGGTGTTAAGTTGGTGCAGTTGTTTTTCAAACACTGCTCTCTGCTAATTGCAGCAACCAGTTTCACATCTCAGATGTGTCTCCCTGACCTGTGTGGCAAGGGTGACTGTGTACAACACATGTACAGTACTGGACTGGATTTCAAATCTGTTTTATAACTTCCAAGGGTTTGGGTATCAAAAACCTCAAAAATGCAGTCATAGTATGGGCATTCAATGTTTTACGTGTTTCAGACTGTTAAATATCTGGGCTATAATATCAGTGTCTACTTGGTTGAAATTGCCTGAAAGCTTTGCTCAGAAGGCAAATGCTAAATCACAACTTTCATCACTGAAAATTGCATGAGTATTTCTGCTCACTATGCAAGGGAGTTTTGCCCCTGCATCATCTTGTTGGATCACCTTGGATAATGAAAACTGATTTCACAAACTCTTCTCTGGCCAGCACTGAACCAAAGCTGCTGGAGACGTACTTAGAGCCAGCTCAATAGCCTTGGACATTGAAGTTTTCCTTTTACCTACTAAAGCAGTAGTAATACAAATATCCCCACACAGCCTCTAAGTGCTGGTGGACTTTAAACCACTTATGCTGTTTCCAGAAAACATCTCATGAGCAGTCTTGCACTAAAATCTTGCCTTCAGACCTCCCAAATGCAACAGAAATCAATAGGACTGTTTGTGCCTATTGGGACTTTTTTAGGAACTGAATGCATTCAGGAATTGTTAAGGCTGATTCATGAAACATGAGATTTCTGGATGCTATATAGCAACCATAAAAATAGTGTCCTCATATTTCCTTAGTGTCAAGAATATATTTTATAGTGTTAATAATATTAATATCAAGTCAGAAAGATTATTCACTGAAGGAACTGGAGCTCTATGTCAAGAGGGAGGAATAACTAGCTGAATTTTCTGTAAATAGAGAGGCAATTCTATGTGGATAGACATAGTCAGTGATCCTTCTGAGATGCCTGCATTTCACAGACTTCTTGTGGAATCAAGAAGTAGTCATTGAAGCCATATGTAAGTACATTAAACATTCCTGTGAAACTCAGTTCTTGTTTTAGAAGAGAATAACAACAACAACAATAATGCCACACTGCAGAACACAGAGGATTTCTGTGTACCTCATTTTTGTGTTTAGAGGGTGCTTCCCAAAACAATAATCAAATTAAAAATTATTGTACACACACACGCACATTATATTCTACCCCTTTTCCCTCTCATCCCTCCGCTGCACCAATAAGTCTTAAGGCTGGTGGCTACATTCTGATGTTGGTGGGGGAGATTTCAGCACCTGGAGTGCCTTACTGAAAGAATATAATATTTGTGTTCATGATTTCTTCTTCCTCTCTCCAAGATCCACCCAGGTGGTCCTTTGCTAACATGTTCTTGTGCCTTTGTCCTTTCTTCACCAGTCTGCAGCTTCATGTTGTGTCCACATTTACTGTAAATTTTACCTTTTACATAGGTGAGATACTACCTTTTATTCTCTTTGTTACCCCCAAACACAGTTTTCTCCAGTTTCTGTATTTCTTTAACTGACCATTAGGGCACTGTGTATAGCTACAGCATCTCTGCTGACAGCCTACACCCCATCTCTTACCATGCCTTGCCAGTGCTTCTCTACATTGCATCCCATGTCTCTGCTTCTCAAGATCTCTGGTCTGTACTTCTCTGCACTAGTGCTGGAGTGATGCATCTCATTCAGTGCAGACCGACTGCTTGTTACTCTGTGTCACACAAAGTAAAAGACATTAGCCACAGACATCTGAACAGTCAGAGAAGTTGCTCTCTCGACTTAACCAGGTAAGCCAGAGCTGGAGGCAGGTTAGGGAGAGTCCCTACAGGGCAAGCCTGACCAGCCTCAGTCCTGAGGGCTTGCAGACTTGTATCAAAGCTTGTGGTCTATTACTAGAGATAACAATAGGACAGTCCAGGGCTATGTGCTTACACAGTCCCCTGGTGTCCTAGTGTGGTGCTCTAGGGATGTGCTGCCTGTGTTAGCGAAAACAGAGCAAAACTAAAAGCAATTGCAGAAGCAGACATGATTTTTTTTTTCCTGGTAAGACGTGTGTAACAAGCATGATGCTTAGCAATTGTCTGTGGGTAAATCCCTCTATAGCCTAGATGGAGCAAATAGCTTGGGAAATCGCCTTAAGTACCACAGCCTACAATGTCCTGAGGCACCAGGTCTTCCATTTACAGAGTCACAGATTGGGTAAGGTTGGGAGGGATCACAGGGGGTCATCTGGTCCAACTTCCCTGCTCAGTCAGGGTTGTCCTAGAATGCATTACACAGGATTATATCCAGATGATTCTTTCTTACATTTATATTTTGTTACTTTTATTTAATTTATTTTTATTTATTTATATTTACATGTGTTCGCTCCCAGTCTTTCCTCCCGTGTTTATAAATCATGATTTCCCTCTTTGCTAAGTCAGCCATGAAAACAGAAATGCTGTAAAACGAACTAGAGAAAAATTAGAAAAAGGTTCCTCCAAATTATTGCTCTGAGCAGTCTAAAGCCATGATTTATCTTGCACACATGTGTTTTGTGTAACTGTATCTGACTTAAGGAATTACTTTTATCAGCTTACCCCAGGGCTGTGAGAGCACCATGGTGGTGACAGACAGACAGTGGCACACAGGAGGTAACTGGCAGGACTATCAACTCTTCATGGTGGTGGGAAGGTTTCTGAATAGCATGGAGTTTCATGCTGTAGGCTGGGATAACCTCTTGTAATACCTGGTATTACACATTTACATAACAAAAATTAAGGAATGTAATAGCTGAATACATGATATCCTGGTTTTAATAGGAAGGAAAACCACAGCTATGTTGTGCAGCTGAACATGTTCTGCAGCCAGACCAAAAATGTGAAGATTGCCTGAGCCAGCTATTGTGTTTTAAAGCAAAGGGACAAAGATTCACAAACCCCACCACAATCTGTGAAAGCTTGTCTTCCTACAGGGTCAAATGAAATACAACACTTCCATAACTGGTGTTTCTCCAGAGACTATGAGAAACATCTGAAACCAAGTACTTGTCACTGTAATATTTCCCATACCCTACCTTTGACTCACCCGAGACAGATCTGTATCTCTCGCCACAGAAGTCATAACTAGCAGCAGAGACATTTTTTAAGTTCCTCTCATTGTGTTATTTGTCAAACATAACCATTAAGGGATCATTAGCAGATAAATGCTACTCAAAATCATGTTCTGATGCCACTAGAAGGGTTTACTGCAATTTTTTACTTCTACCCTTGTAATTTCATGTTTACCTGCAGAAATGTGCCATACAGACCTTATTCAGTTCCCTTTAAACTTAAAGCTACATTTTTCTTATCAGTTAAAGGGAGGAAAATAAGCCTAGAACAGGCCTTTAAAAAACCTGAGCAGAAATCTGAGAAAGGGACTGGCAGAGAGACCTCACATGAGAAATCTGAAAATTTCCTTGGTAATTATTTTGGTAGTGGAACAAGATGAGTTCAGTTATTATTCACACAGTTATCAAGTGATCCTTTGGAATGCTAACAGGTCAGCTTTGTCCACTTTGTATCGAGTTTGACATTGGGTTTGAACAGCCCCTTGTTCCTCAAAGCAAAGCATATAAATCTGAGTGGGATTTCAGGTCAAGTTCTGTCATACTGCAAATAAAAATCAGCTGCATTATCCCCAGGAGTAGATCTCATTAGTTCTCTGATCCAGTAACCATGGAGCTGTGTGAATCTGGGGCTGGCAGAAGGTAGTGTTGAGATTACATGGGCACAGAGTAAGGGCAGGGAGGAACCACCTTCCCTGGAACCAGCTTGGACTCTGGCTGCAGAGATGCACTCCAAGGGTGGGCCTGCTCAGGGATTTCAGTGCTGCTCCAGGGACCTGGCTTCAGGCAACATCCAGGAGCAGCTTGCATATACCTCCTGAGCAGCAGAGCAGAGTCCTGGTGCACAGGTACCCTTAGTCTCTGCTAAGTGCCTCTATAAACATTGGATCCTCATTCTGCAACTGCCTATGGTAACACATAGAGCTGCCCTCACTCATAACAGGGGTCAGGCAGGTTTTAGGCAATAAAGCTGCATTGCCATCTGATGATTTAGTTAAAACTGCTTGCTACCAAGTCCCACCTGAATTCTCTGCCTACACTGGCAGGAGACACAAACTAAGAAGCATTTTCAGAATCCATTACCCATATTATTAAGTGTCCTCCTTTTGGTGTGTAAGAATCAAATATTCACTGACCAGAGAGAAGCACCAGACCATGGCACTGCTACACAGCTGTTAAGATCCATGCTCTAGGCACTCCTTCCACAAATCCTGCAGTTCCTTCTGCCTCTGCACTTATTTAATTGTTCCCATTCACATCTTCATCCCCACTACACACATAATTTCTTGTTCTGTGCTTTGTAGTAACACATGCTCACACATCTGTAGGTCCTATTGCCTAGAGTTAAGTCCAGGGAGCAGATGGTCTCCAGCTGTATGGTGGTGTCCTCTGGTTTCATCCATCTTTCTGGAGCTGAGATGTGTCTGTTCAAGTGGGATATCTCAGGGTCAGCAGGAGGCTGGCAGGAAAGCTCTGAGCAAAAAAGCTGAAAAGCAGCACTGACAGTGCAGGATGTGGCCTCTTCCCACTGAGAACTGCTGCACTGATGCTGTCAATGGACTTATGCACAGCATTCTCCTAAAGGGGTGGATTTGGTTATGGGTTTGAAGTTGAGCCATTCTGACCACTTGGCTATGTAAGAAATCTGATAGGAACTCTGCTGTCCTAGGCAATTGTATCTTCCTGGCAGAGGAATCTCTACAGGTTCAACTGGGAAGAGAGTTTTGCGTGGCTTGTCTCCATGTGAAGAGGCTGATGTGATTAAAGAGTCACTTATTGTTCCTACTGAGCAACCTCACTGGTGGCTGATTTATGCCATTATATTGTGCCTGACACATGAAAAGCATGAGTATAAGGACTTTAGTAATCTCTGTTAAAAATTCAGTCATAGTATCTGATCAGATATTTCTACAATTTCTTACTACATATTTTTCTGTATTATTATTATATATTTCTCATACATCACTATTATACTGTTTTATAATGTATTATTAATATATTGCTTATGAAATATATTAGCCAATTATTTCATTATATTAATTCTATGTATTATGTATTTTTCATATATTGTTTTCTATACTTAGTCCTAACATGAAATTCATAGATTATAACAGAGTTGGGATCAAGTGCTGTGAAAGTGAAATCCACACGGAATTTAGAAATCCACAGGCATGATCCACTGATTTTGGTGACATTTGCTCTGATTGACTGTATTTCATTCTCTGCTTGTAGTTGAAGAGAGGAGAAAACTGCCCCTACATGCTTGGGCAATATGTCAAGAGCACACCAGGAATTTCACCCACTCACAGAAAAGACCTGAAACAGAAACAAGCCACATCATCTCTGGCTTTGTCATGGCATCACAGAGAATGCAGTTTGGGACCCTTTGGTGAATCAGAAGATATTTTTGGATCACTCCTTACCAGCTGCTCCTAAAACCTGCAGTCACTGTGCACCCTGTAGCTGAGACATTGCAGCTTCTTCTGTGCAGGAAACTTCTACTTTCTGAGGGGATACAACAGTGTTGTAGCCTTACCCTGACCCTCGGGTTTTGCAATGCTCAGTGGCTCATACATATTCCAGGCAAAAAAGCCTCCAACCTTTTGTCCTTGCTTCAGTAAGTTTAGACATTCCTGAATGTACAGCTTCAATAATACAAATGCTTTATGACAAGGATAGTCAGAATTTGGGGAGTTTTCTTATCAGTAGTACAGAACATGTATCTGTGGAAGAACTTGTAGAGTGACATGCAAAACAACAGAAAAACTGGAATTAGTTTTCTTGTTGATGTTCCCAGATATGTTAAGATGGTATTGAAGGAAAAGGAAAGCAAAAGAAGCACAGAGCATCAGAAAGTTATAGCTTCATTAAAACTGTTAATCACAAACCTGGAAAATGGTATTTGGATTGTAACTTGAAATGAAATAACTTGTAATATCCTTAGAACATCCAAACATCTTTGCCTCTGCCCTGGAAAGATGAAATCCTATAGCCATCCTGTTTGTCATGAGAGGGAGGTGACAACAGTACACCAAGTATAGAGAGGGAGGAAAAAGGAATTATGATTCTGGATAGCAACTGACTTTTTTTCCCTCTTTCTCTCTTTCTTTCCTGGGCAGAAGTGCCTACCTGCATCCTTGAGGTACTTCTGGGGGACTGGATTTTGCACAGTCATATTCTTTGGATGGGAATGACTGGCTTACCTTTCTTTCCCTAAAAAGTAAACTAGAAAGAAGCCATTGTGTGTATCTTTTCTTCAGTGGCTCAGTGGAAGGAGGCTTTGTGTCAGTTTCTTGCACTATCTAAGGTGATTCTTCCCCATAACATGCTTTTAGCACAGGGCAACTTGGGCAAGGGCTGAAGAGTGAAGGAAGAGTAACACATTCTGGTGCCCTGACCATTACAGCCGCAGCAGCAAGAGGCAGCATCACACCTGCAGGTTTTGTGCAATGTGTTATCAGCATGTGTGAGACACTCAATGCACCCCTAAAAGGAGGCCTCCAAGATGACTTTGGTAATTTGGTGAATGTTACCCTTATTTTTTTCTTGACAGACTGAAAGGATTTTCATGTACCATCACAGGCTGGGGGCTTGCTGGCTGGGAAGCAGCTTTGCAGAGAAAACCCTGTGAGTGTGGACAAGAGGTTGATCGTGAACCAGCACTGCGGCAAGGAAACCAATGCATTCCAGGCTGTATTAGTTCAAGTATTGCCAGCAGGTAGAGGCAGGGGATATTTCCCCTCTGCTCAGCACTGGAGAGGCCCATCTGGAAAGCTGTGCCTATGAAGACCTTCCCAGTACAAGGGAGACAAGGACATACTGGAACAAGCCCAGCGAACAGTCACAAAGTTGACGAAAGAACTGGAGGCTCTGTGATAATGAGGAGAGGCTGAAGGGAAATGGCTCAGGGAGATCTCATCAGTGTGTGTAGATATCTGATGGGGATTGGGTGTAAAGAAGAGGATTCAGACATAAAATCACAGGATCAAAGAATCACCTAAGTTGGAAAAGACGTCTGAGATCACTGAGTCCAATCTAATTCTCAGTCCAACCTCTTCTTGAAGCTCAACTCTTCTCAGTGGTGCCCATGTGGGGACAAGAGGCAATGGGGGTACGTTGAAATGGGAAATTCCACTCCAACATAAGGGAAATAAAATATTTACTGTTCCATTGGTCAAACAGTGGAGCAGATTACCCAGGGAGGTGGTGGACTGACAATCCTTGGAGATACTCAATTCCTGACTGGACATGGTCCCAAGCAACCTGCTGTAGCCAAACCTGCTCTGAATAGGAGGCTGGACTAGATGGTTTCCAGAGAGGTCTGTCATCCTCAAGTACTCTTTGATTTTGTGATTTTTTTAAAGACCTGCTTTTGAAAAATCTTTCCTTCACATTATCACTGCTGGGAAGCATTAAGTTTTTGTGAATGTCTCAGTGATGCATCACTAGTAGTCAGCATAGTTCTGTTAGCTTGACTTTGAATTATCTGCATTCAGACTAGGTAATTTGGGGTATGTGTTTCCCACCACTATCTTGCTGATGAGCAGCTTTATCTCCATTTTTGTCTAGAAATGTCTTTGGGCTTTAACAATTAGCAATGAGTCTATAAATAAACATTGAACAACATCCCTTGCTATTTTTAATATTTTCTGTTATGGAGTCTTGTGGCAAAATTATTCAAATTTTTTCAACTTTTAAGGAAAGATTCAGAACAGTCCATAGCAGACAGAGTTCACTGGCCATGCTTGCATTGTCAGAGCAGCAGAAAACCAGCCAAGTATTACTTGTTTCTAGTTTCCAAATGTTTAATTTCCTTAGTACACTGTTATAAAGACCAGTATTTTGTGAGGGACAGAATAGCCTCTTGTTCTCCTGTGCTTGAGTCATTACACAAAATACAAGCATTGCAAGTCAATGGAAACAGTCAGACAGGAGAAAGCTCTCAGCTGTCAACTACAACTCACATAAAATAATCATTGAAACAGCTTTGTCTAGAGTGTTTACAATGTAATGGTTTCCTAAACCTAGTTGACACATAAGATTACTCTGACTTTAAACTCCAGTTAAAGTTTGGATAATCAGTTATTCAGACTCATTTGAGACAGACCCAAGACAAGGGAAGGACATGCAATGAAGCTGTTAAAGACTGTAGAGCTGACACGAAAAATGGATCAATGGACCCTCATGACAGTTTTCAGAAAGCTCAAGAATTAAGAGCTGACAGAGCATGTGCTCTCTTTTGCAAACATTAAGTCCATCAAGTATCAAAGTTCGGCTGTGACAGTCTAAATGGATAGACAGCTAGATGTGTAGAAAACTGATTGTGTGGTCAGGATTAAAGGGCAGTGATTAATGGGATATCATCCATGGAACTGTAGATTCTGAAGGAGTTCAGGGGTATGCTCTGGGACCTGTCAACTTAAACGTCTTTGCTGATGACCTGGTGGAGCTTGCTCTCAGCAAGTTTGCATTCAACACCAAATTGGGGGGCAGGAATCAGCCAATATGCTCAAGGGCTGTGTGCCATTGGGCCAAAAGCACAAATTCAACAAAGGCAAATGCAAAGTCCTGTAGCTGGGAAGGAATAGTACAATCATAATAGGATAATTCAGTCTGGATGGGACCTCAGTAGGACTTTAGTCCAGCCTCCTGCTGGAGAGGAGACTTGAGGGGGTATGGACATCATTGTACAGGTGATGTGGCCTGGTGGAGATGGCTGAGATGCCAGTGGGACACACATTACTGACAGTGCCACAGGTGGGAGGGTCCTGGGTTTGACAAGGCACATGTTTGAGAAAACACGCTCCTTTTATGAGATTCAAGTTCTGAAGTGCAAACTGTAGTGAAATTCAAACTTACAGGATTACAGCAAAAATCTGTTAATCCAGATTTATTACATGTAATACTTTGCTACAGGAATACCTCCTGTATGGAACAGGAGTATTTGAAACACTATATAACAGGAAGGGTTTAGTGGTGGTGTTTTTAAGAGAGAGTGCATGTCAGACAGTCTAAATAATCTGCCAGCACTATTCCATGCTGACTTGATATTAAGTTGAGAAGCTCTTTGGAAATGTATTTCCAGAGCATTTCTGCAGCAGCAGGCAGCTACCTGGCATAAGGCACAGACTGTGCCAGGCATGGGCATGGTGTGGGGCTGGGAGCTCAGGGTGGTGGCAGGCTCTGTGCAGGGACGTGGGTGCTGCCAGGCCAAACTCAGGCTGGCTTTTCAGCAGGATCAGCCGAGACTGAAGGCTGGCAGTGGAGATGGCAGAAGTGGCAGCCCTGGGATCCCCAAAGGAGAAACTGGGAGACTGAAAGGAACTTGGGGAGGGAGCAGGGACTTTCAGGGTATGGAGCTAGAGGAAAGGAGCCAGAAGGAGAACTTGGCAGGTGTCTGCCATTCCAGAGCCCTGTGGGAGTTTATAAACACAGTGTAAGGACCATGTCCCTCTCTGTGTCTCAGTGAGCTTGTGGGGACCAAGGAGCACTGTGGGGCACTCCAGAAACCATGAGCAGCTCTGGAGGTGGCTCACCACCACTGGGCAGGTATCACTGAATCCCATTGTACCACTGGGATCCAGATCTGTCCTGTATTCTTCATGGACCCTGAGAGTGCAAACTCTCTGTACTATAATATTTACTTCCATGGGAACTTGCTGTAAGTTGATGGACTTGCACTGACTTCAAAGCTTTTCTCTTGGAATCCACACACCTTTTTTTCCAAAATCTTTGGTTTGGTAACTGATGGATGCCTGTGCCATGCTACCCTACCAGTTGTATTTGTGCTGGTGAAGGATCACTCAGTTGTCTCCCCTCTGACAGCTGGTAAGTGGCCTTCAGCATCACTGCTTGTGTGCTCCAGCATTGCTGGCTCAGGGCAGAGCATTAGCCACCTGTCCAGGCTGTGTCTGTAGTGGATCCTTCAAATCCAAGGCAGACAGTATCATGTATGGTTGATAAAGCCTACATTTCCAGTTACAGTGCAAGTTGAGAGTAGTATCCATGTTGGTTTCAAGGACAGGACAGCTTGAAAAATTCTCAAAACATAAAACATTTCCAGTGACAGCTGTAAATGATTTATAAGCCATTCTCTATCCACATTGACAACTAGTATATGAATAGTACAGAATAAACTTAAATCATTCTGTACAATTACTGCTTCCTCAGATGGTCATATTATGTTACTTAGAAATGTAGTCTATTCTGTTGTTTAACTGTGCTCTGACATAAATGACTACTTTTGTCACCAGTTGGCTGAACTGATGCAGAGCTTGGAAAATACATTTCCTGAGCTAATGGCACAAACAAATAGCCACAAAAGAGTGAAACATTTACACATTTCTCCTTTGGGATACAAAGATCAGCATAATTACCACAAACACAAAAGATGCTGTACTAGAGTTTTAATTAAAAACAAAAACAAAACAAAATATACACAGTCATTCTGAGTTTGGGAAACAGAAATAAGTCCCATTCTTCTTTGCCACATGGGCTAATAGATTTTAATATGCTGCATTTGTGTCACCAAAGCCATTGATCTCAACCCATTTTAAATAAACAACTTTAGCTTTGAGGGAAAAACATCCACAGGTCATTTTATATGGTCTTTCAATTATTGCTTTGCAATTAAAAGAGAGAGAAATATATAAACTAAGTATTTCACATCATAATTTCATTTGCTTCATAAATAAAATGCTAATATTTCACAAAAAATGCAATTTTACAGTTATACTGAAAATATTATTTAACCCTAGGCTGTGGACTTAACATACCCTGACCAGCTGCATGGAGTTGTGCGTGCACAGAATTTTTAAATCAGTTTAGAGTAGTTCGAGAACATATTTTGCAATCACATTGGGGTGAAGGATCAGCAGCAAGCTCTGTGGAGCATTCTGAGTAACCCTGATTTTGGATAGGAAGTGCAGTGGACTCTTTTGCCACTGGATACCCCAGAAAGACCCTGTCTGCCCACTCAAATGTACCTTATGGCACTGTCAGTAATGTATGTCCCACTGGCATCCACCAGGTATGGTCAGCTGAAGAGGCTTTTGCTATTCTTATTCTTTACAACTCTTAGACAAGTGGAAACAAGACATTTTAGTTAGGCTCTAAAAGAGTCTTATGTTTCTTCTGACACACCCCCACACACAGGCACACCCTGCCACTCTAAAACTGGAAAGCAATCTTTTAAATGCATAGACACATGAGAAAGGGCCATCAAAGAATAACCCTGGAGGCTAAGTATTTTATTGACAAAAGGTCTAGTAAACTTCAAATGTGCACAGAGTCCTTACACAACTTTACACATGTGTGGGGCAAAATCTTTCAAATGATCCTTGGGAAGCCAGCTCCACACTCCCACCACAAGCCCAGTTGTTGACAGTCAAGGCAACATGAGAGGTCTCTTTATATCATATGAAAAAGGAGAAATGTATCCTGGACAGGGGGGAAAAAAAGCAAAAATGAAAAAACAAGCAAAACCAAAAACAGTCTACCAAAAACAACAACAACAAAAAATCAACACAAAGAGCTCCCAAAGAAACAAATAAAAATTCCCCAAACAAACTGATGCCCAGCTGTGGGGCTGGGAGAGCCTCCAGTCCTGTCTAAAGAGGGACTGTGGTACGAGAGTGGACCAAGCCTAGCAACCAAGGTTTAAGTCCTCCTTCCTCCCCTGTCCCCAGAAAATTCTTTAAACTATCTAACAGTTTTTCCTTTCTCCTGCCACCTTCCCCACAAGTATCCCCTCTCCCAGTGTGTGGGAGGAGCACGGGAGAGCGTTGGGTGTGCTGGGTTGGTACTGAGGAGCTGCAGGGAGCTGTTAGGGCTGAGAGCTGCAAGACTGCAGCTAACTGGGCTTGTGGCTGGAGATGGAGAGGACAACATCTGTGGTGAAGCTGAAGCACTGGGTGGTCCTGTGACACGTCACAGCTCTGAGCCTGTAGCAGGGTTTAAGGAAATCTGTCCACCATGGCAGATCCAGCCTGGATCATTTCACATGAGCACTGTAGACAAGCCCATTTTCAGCCAGTTTCTAATCTGTCAAAACTGAAGAATACAACCACCAGCTCTGCATGGCAATTTTGTGATCTGCAGCCAATTTATGGAGATACTTCCAGCTGAAGTCATAATCTGCAAATTTTTCGCCTTCACCTTTGACTGAAATTTTTGGAAGAGTTGATGCGGGACCAAAACCAGACTTTTCTGAAGCTCTAAAGCACTTCTGCTTGAATCTCTGGAAAAAGGCATAGCCAGATCAACAAGGCACCTGGGTTGGCTGATGGCTAAGCCTAAGGTCTGGTGGGGTCAGTAACACCTGAAAAGGGTTTTTTTTCATGGCTTCATCCTCATATAGATTATAAACTATACAGAAAGAAAGTCTGGATGTTTTAGAAAGGGACAAAGGGATATGAGATGCTCCATGATTTGCAGAAAATGCCTGGTGTGGAACACGGGGTTTGCTTCCCAGGGAGAAAGAGAAAAGCCCAAAGCACAGTCAGGAGTGGGGAAGCATGGAAGCATGGAAAGGTGTACTATATTGTTTTATCTGCATTATGGTTTGTTTGGGTTGCATGAAGAAAGGAATCATTAGTGTATTAGAAATGTTAACATAGTTTGTGTGGCTCTGAGATATCATGTGTCTTAATCAAAAACTAGAATTTCTGCTTGAACAGTGGACTAGAGCTGTAGGAAAAGGTCCAAGGTGAGGGTTTTTACCAAAAAGAGGGCAAACAAATTGACTACCACCTACAAAAATTCCACTGATGTGGATTAGGTCTTTCCCTTCTAGGGACACTGGAGCAGAGGCATATAGAAAAAAAAAGTTTTTCCATTAAAAACATGAAGCAAGCTAATTGTATTTTAATGAACATTTAACAAACTACCAAAAATATAGGGTTAATACATAACAGACTTCAATAGTTACTCATTACACTAGAGCAAGATTAAACTCTCCATGGCATTGGTGTTCTGAATAAATGGTGGCAAATCAATTTGACTAAAGATATGACAAGGATTTTTCTTTCCAGTAACTAAGGTATAAATCTTGTTATGAAACTTAAGTGAAACAAGGAGGAAATTCACTAACTGTTACTGAAGAGACTTGGTTGCACTTCCATTTACAGTAATTTCATCTCATTCATATTTAAACAATCTCTATGGAAAAGATATAGAAATAAAGAGCTTTCAGTATAATTGTGATGAAGAGGGAAGATCCATTGAGAACTGGTAAATCAAGAAATAGGAAAAGTAATTATAGTGTATTGAGCATCTTCCTTTATTCTCATCCAATTGAGTAAAAGATTTATAGCATGCCAAAAGCAAAGAAAATGCAATAATTATGTCATAGCACTGATACTTTCTTTTGGAACACTGAAAATTACAAAATAGGGCATTTGCCAGTTAGGAGCAAGTTTTTCAGCAAGAATTATTAACTTTAATTATCCTATGATAGAGCTTTAAAAATACAGTATAATCTACATTTCAGATTTTGAGCACATCCCAGGCTAACTCTCTTTGCAAACTCTCCTCTGTACTGCACCAGGTTCCCACAGGGGAGGGAGGAACCAGCCTCAGGCTTGCTCCCTGTCCTGCTTCCAGGAGGTTTGGCTGGTGTCTCTAAATAATCCTTAATAGTGCCATGGCTGTTATTGAGCTCTTTCAGCACAGTGTAATTCATCCCATTAGCAATTACAGTTCAACTCAAAAGTGTCCTCAAGACAGCTACCTTTCCTATAAATCTTTTTGTTAAAGTCAGTTCTTAACCCTGTTTGCCTGGTGTTGGCATATGATCTGTGTTGTTTGATTACTTGTAGAAAATACAGGCTCTGATTGACTAACTTCAGCTGGAAAGCTGTCTTCCTCAAAGCCTCCTTATCCCCCTGTTTTCTGTCACGTGCCCTATTACCTGAGAAATCTTTCATGCTGCAACCTGTTTCCCTCAATCTTTCCCGTATTTACAGAAAGTTTTGTAGTTCCAAATTGGCTTGTCTCACCCTGAACACAATCTTTGCCTGATTGCTGGAAAGGAAATGGCTCATAAGCTGTTTTCTTCCTAACAAAGTACAAATGTTGACAAATGCTAATTGAAGTTTTGATTACTGAAGAAAGGATAATATATGGGAAGCCTGTATGTTGCTTTTCATAAAAATGCAGAAGGAAGTATACTGGCAAGAATAGAAACTCCTTTTCTCATAAATCATATACTTTACCATTTAATGTTGGGTTTTATATTTTTCTTCATTTGATGTATGCTGTTTACCTGTAACAAATAATTAATTGCTGCAATTGCTGTACCAGACTTACTTCAAAACTTATAATGAATAATTTTAAGATTAAAAAGAAAAGGTGTATAACTACAAAAACTTTCTTCCATTTTCCACTCTTTGCAGACAACTAGCAGTATTTATATCATCAATAAGAAAATCTTTTCTTTTACTTTTGCACTATACCAAATTTCCTTTAAGGTGTCATACAGCTAATTCTCTGATTTTATTAGTTAATATCGGGGTCAAAAATTTTGGTATAGGTCAGAAGAAAAGCAGAATCCCACTTTTCAGTTTTTCACACTGGGAACTCACTTTTTACTAGTGTTATAGTATTATTTATAAATAAACATTTAACTTCTCCATATTTGAGTTATCTTCCTTCTTACTAGAACCATGAGCTGCAACTTCCAGTTGATAGGCTGTGTGCCATCTCTCTTTGCTTGCTTCCATAAGGAATAATATATTTTAAACTGTCAGGGAGTAGATTTGGATTAGATATTAGGAACAAAATCCTCAATATGAGCGTGGTGAGACATAGGTTGCCCAGAGGAGCTGTGGATGCCTCTTCCTTGGAAGTGTTCAAGGCCAGGCTGGATGGGGCTTTGAGCAACCTGGTCTAGCGGGAGATGCCCCTGCCCTTGGCAGGGAACTAAATGGCCTTTAAGGATCCTTCCTACCCAAAGCAATAATTATCCTGGGAGATTGCATGTCCTGTAAAGTTACAGGGCAGATGGGAACCCATAAATTAATGTGTCAGGAAAGTCTAACTATTTCCATAACTCTGCAAACTCATATGTGTTGAGGTTTGTTTTACAGTGCTCTGTGGGTTTCATTTTGCATCTTCCTCTTTGTTTTAACACTTCTTTCTCAAAACACTCTATTTCTATACTGATTTTAGTACCATGTATTCATCGTGCACACAAACTAACTTCATTGCATCAACCACTTCCTCCCTCATCATTTCTTTTTCATGTAAAGAAGCCATTCTTTAGCACAACCATGTGAAAGGCAGAAAACAGAAGACAGAAATTTCAGTCTTTGCTCAGAAGTAGGCAACAAGTTCTTTCTTTGGAAAGTATTGTCTTGTAAGCCTCAGGCTGCCTCATTTCTTCTTCTTTTTTTCTTTCTTTTTTTTAGTCAGAAGGCACTTTCTTATTAGCCACTAACAATACCCAAACATCCAAGCAAGACAGGAAAATAATATTTTACTGCAAGTTTCAAGAAGGTTAGCAAAGTTATAAATGCCTTCAAAGTAACTGAGGGGTAAAGATGGAAATGCCAGACCTATTTTATAGCACCATTGCCAGATGCTTTGATAGACCCATTATAAATTCAGCTTACATTATTCTAAGCTAAGATTGCAATCTAGTTGCTGTTCTTTGGATATATTATTTCTTTCCTTATCTCACTGATTCTTTTCATAGCATACAGTAAGAAATGCATCAGTAATGTATCAGATTTCCTGGTAAGATATGGTCCAACAAATCCTCTTATTACATTTTTCTCTTTTTTCCATATAACCTTTTTCCTTTATCATTTTGTCAGTCTTTGGTGTTTGGGCATCTTCACTGGAGCAATGCTGGCTTCAGTTATCTGGAAAAGCATATATTATAGAAAAATGAGATTGTAATGGTTTGGTATTACATTACAGTGTAACTGTCTGGGGTAAAAACTTTTTGTGGCACATCCTATTTGTTTTTCATTTCTTTTGAGTCTTTTAAAGGATTAAAGTCTTATGTCTGGTGTATTTTTGCTTTGGTGTAAAAGCTAATAGTATATTGAGTAAAGATTTGGATGAAAACACAAAGGAGAAAAAAAAAGGAATGAAAAATCAGTTATTAATGTATGAATATTTTGAGGGTCAGTTTAAGTTGAAAATTATCTGGAGGCCACTTCTGGGAAATGTGCCTTGTGAGTATCCCCAGGTGTACCCCCACCAAGCAGGGGTGCACACAGCATCTTCAGCCTGAGAACTTTCTGTGCTCTTCCCAGTCCATTCCCATTATTGTGGCTCAGTAGAGAATACTTCCCCTTTCAAATTTTCTGGAATAATCTCTTGTTCAATCTCCAGCCAGTATAACAGTGTCAAAGTGATACCACTTATTTTAAGGGGTTTTAATAATATAGTTTTTCTAAACAGTGTGATTTTGTAATGAGTTAAAGCAGGAATAGATGAGCAGCTGAGTACATAATGCTAAGGAGGGTGGTAATGCTCAGGCCAGAGACTCACATGAATCCAAAACAAGGTACGTGACTGCACCAGGCAAAACTCCAGCCCAAAAGTATGTGCCCATGAATCTGCTCAACAGTTCAGTCTGTGGAGTGAAGAGCAGGAATCCCACAGGCAGCCATGATCCAAACAGCATTTATTTCCAAATAAGGTTGTTGTTACAGACCCCTTGATCCAGGATCTCACAGATGCTCTATCAGGTTTTTTGGAAGAGCTAGTTTGGCAGATACAGCTCCTCATTATAACTGTGAAACTGCTAAAAGTCCTTTTTTAAACTTTGATTTTATGTTCCATTTGAAATGCCTATTCTCTCTGCATTTGGAGGCAGCAGCTGTAGCTGGCTCTATAATTTGTTGGAAGTGTCATCTCCTACATAGAAGAGGTTATGAAATATAAACAAAGTAAAGTAACTTATCGCAGTGAAGAGAGGCACTTCCAGCTTTCATAAAAAGAAGGATGTGATAAATCTGTGCCTTGGGCAGCCACTTCATGATATCTGTTGGACACTCAATCAATATTCTATAGAGAGATATCAAGATCTCATTTTCCTGGGACCAAGTCAGAAGCATTTATGTGGCTATCAATGACAATTAGTCAGCTGAAAACTCCCTACTTAACTACTTTCCTGGAGACTTTCAAGAACCTTTCCCAGCTCTACCTACAGGAATAGTCCTTTATAGCAAACATCCAGTCAGTGTTTTCAAAGATTCAAACAATACCTGTATATCATATAAAAATGAGTTTCAGCTACCAGCACTAAATACAAACTTTACCCAAGCTCAGCAGTATTTGGATTTGGTTTTTCACTGGGGCCCCTCAGAACTGAGTTTCTACAATCCTAATTCAATCCAAGAACCATTTACTCATAGCTGTTTTGTTGCTGGCTCCAGACATACTGCTCATCCGGCGGAGCTCTGCTCATTGGGAGTAACAATCCACTGTCATTATTTCATTTCCTCGGATATTCAGAAAATAAAATGCAATTGTCTTTTTTTAATCTAAATTCTTGCTGTAGCAGTGAAACAGAAACAATAATTAGAACCATGACTCAAAAACAAGGGCGCAAATATTTACAAATGCTTATGTTTATTTCTTTCCTTGCTCTCTGGAAGCCAGCTGCAAGGAAGGACTATTGGTTGCTAACTGGTCTTCCTTAGGTAGGAGGAAGCAAAGCAGAATAGGGAGTGCTTGCAATGAGAGGTGGTGTTCAGAGCTCTGAACTTGCTTTGTTTTGCCACACACAGCTGCCACAAAAGGAAGCAATCTTCAGCATCCTAAAGAAAAACCCAAAGAAACACTCGTCCAGCTTGTATGTTACAATGGTTGAAGCACAGTGTTATCCAAACTATGTTAATCACGGTTGAAATTAGCACACATACTGTATTACTCACACCATTATCTGTTGAAATGCATTGAGGAACTGCCAGAACAGCAGGATCTTGAGCGGTGACATTTTTAATACCTTGTATATGCAAGCAAGTTTTGCTAGCAGGGATTAAGAAGAAAACTGGGGAAAAGCTCATAAATCCACTAATTTTGAATTGATCCTCACTTTTTTGAGTGCAGAAGCATCTACACTGCACTGGCAGACAGAGCAGAAAAAACCCAACAGCCATTATTGTACTGCTGTTCAAATTTGCAAACTATCAGTTCCTCCCATTCTACAGTGGCCAGTAGTTGACAATGTCAGCAGGGAAGTCCAGGAACCAGACAGCCCCAGCAGCTGCTATTTGCTAGAGATAATATTCCCCCAAGAGAGGGAATATAATTCCTCTTCAGCCACCACCAGCCAGCAGGCATCCACCTCGATCCCAGGAAGTGTGGTACTGACAAGAGTTTGTGAGGGTGTGCTGTGAGCGGGTCACTAAAATATTCTGTGTTAAAAAACCTGCCAAAAAAATGCAGTGCCACCAGCACATCTGGTTGCAGCATATGGGTTGAGAAAGACAAGCTGAGGCTCTTTATCAAAATGCCATATCTCTGAAGGGAGCTATGGCCTTGGGCAGCTTTCAGACTGTGGGGTTGATTTCTACATCATCTGTATGTACTTTACAGTGTATTTGATTCTCTAGGAGACACCAGGAACACTGCCAGCCACTGCTGGCACTTGATCCAAACTGATGGGCATGGGTAAAGCCTGCCCATACAACTCCTTGTTCTTGAAAACATATGGGGTGGACATAGTCCATGCAGATGACCATAAACTACTTTCTTTCTCATATATAGCCCAAGAGAATGCAAAAATGCCTTTCTTCAGCTGTGCCTTTACTAGGAAGACCAGGCTTTAGGAACCCCAGGCCTTTGGGACAAGGGCAAGTGTGCAGCGAGGAAGACTTACCCTTGGTGGAGGAGAATCAAGTAAGGGCACACTTAAGCAAATGTGCAACCATGGGTCCTGATGGGAGGCNAATCGTGTTGTTGGTACTCAATAAAAGTGCTTTGATTTTGATTTAAACTTAAAATATTTTGTCCCTGTTTTCCTTTGCACTTTGAGATTCAGTTAACGAACCATCACGACTCCCGCTGGTACCAGTAGATCGTGACAGAGGCACACATGGGTGCTGAGGGTGCTGGCTGATGTCACTGCAGGGCCACTTTTGACATCTCATCCTTGAGATGTCATGGGGCCTGGGAGAGGTTCCTGAAGAGGGGAAGAAAGCAGATGTTCCTCCCATTTTTGAGAAGGGAAGGAGGATGATCCACGGAACTGCTCAGCCTCCTTTTGATCCTTTCCTTCCTTTGGGAAGGTTACAAAGCAACTAATCTTGTAAACCATGTGCAGTGAGTATTCAGCATGTATTTACAAAGGGGAATTCATGGTTACTCAACGTGACAGACTGCAGTGAGGTGACTAACTAAGTGGGGGAGGGGAGAGCAGTGGATGCAGTTTACCTCGCCTTCAGAAAGGATTTTCACAGTGTCTCCCATAATATTCTCATAGACAAGCTGACAAAGTATCAGGTAGATAAATGGACAGTGAGTTGGACTGGAAACTGGGTGAACTACTGAGCCCAAGGATCAGCAACACAAAGTTCAGTCACACAAAGCTCACTAGTGGTGTGTCCCAAGGGTTGATACTGGAGCCAATACAGGATAACATCTTCATTACTGACCTGAAAAGACTGCACCCTCAGAGGCTTTGCAGATGATAATAACCTAAGAGGAGTGCCTGATACTCCAGATGTTGTGCTGCCATTTGGATTGGCCTCGGAGGCCGGAAAAATTAAAAGAGGAATTTCAATGGTCATGGAATCAAAGAATAATTGAAGTTGGAAGGGACCTCTGGAGGTCATCTCCCCCACCCCCCACTCCTCCCCCACAGGGTCACCTAGACTATGTCCAAATGGTCCATAATCCTTATTGTGTGATTCTGCAAACATCTGCTGTATGCTGCAATCAAGGCTGAGATGCTGGGTTCAATGGAGGCTTGATCTGACTTAATATGCACTTACTTCCATCCCCTGACAGAATATTCCCTTATTTCATAATATGAATGATATGTTCTGCTAAAAGATCATTTCATCCGTTCATCCTATAATAATCAGACTTTCTCCAATTATAGATGGTCCACTGTATCTAATTATAACCCTTCATTATGCATAATTTAGATGCTATGCACATCATGCTATGTTCATCTTTCTGTCTGCCAGCTTTCTGAACTTGTTCAGTAGCTACTTTTGGAAGAGCAGGGGTATGGCTGCTCTGTGGAGGGGAAACCTGGGCTCAACCTGCTACTTCAGTGCTCTCAGTATCTGCTGGAAAACCAGCTGTCTGGAAAATTACGTGCAGGGGCATTTCAACCAAGGGCAAATATTGCATAATGTGCATGCCAGCACTACAGTAGTTGCTGATTGGATTCTGCAAAGAGTCCAAGGACAGAATCAAGACTTGTGTACAGCTCTGGATATTTGAAATCAGAACCTAAATGAGAGTCACTCTCCAATT
This sequence comes from Drymodes brunneopygia, assembly GCA_013400955.1. Taxonomy (NCBI): domain Eukaryota; kingdom Metazoa; phylum Chordata; class Aves; order Passeriformes; family Petroicidae; genus Drymodes; species Drymodes brunneopygia. The sequence continues at coordinate 52,258 of VZTZ01045545.1, read as the reverse complement.
TAGAATTCCTTACAAGTAGCAGGTAACATCTCTTCAATGGGCCAAACCACCTATGACACTTCTGAGAAAAATGAATCTGAAAGGTTAAACATAAACATTGAAACAATAATTGCAAGTTGGTTCTGAAAATGGCTGAAAAAGGCAGTGTATGAAGGATGTTATTGAAAAGGTATCATAGGTGTGTAACAATCCTCTTATTTTTTTTGTTTCTGTCATCCTTGTGAAGCTGTGTATCAGCCTTTGATTTGCTTTAAATCTGTTGTCCTCTTTATCAGATGGTCTTGATGACAACTGAATAAAAGGACTGACAGGTTCAATAGATCAATCCAGTTCCTGGTAGGATGTGTGTGATCCATTTCAAGTGGGGATATTGGGTGTCCAGAATTATCTTTCTTCTCTGTACACACAAATGCACATGCAAACTGTGTCTGCAGAAAGCAAAAGTAGATTTAAAATAAAAGTTTAAGAGCCAAAGTTAAAGCAAAAGTTCCTCTGCATAGCAGTTCTACCCTCCTGTATATCAATTATCTTCATTGTATATAACTTGTGTCTTTATTGTATATTTAAGGTGTGCCTTATTCTAAGGACCATATTCTGACAGACTGTCTACAAAAGTATTTGCACGGATCTCAGTAGGAACATTTGTGGGGTAAAAATTATTAGAGCTTTAAATTTATTTGGGTACTGAATTGCTGCTAGTTTCAAAGGAAGTACCAAAATAGCTAAAATGTTCTAGACCTAAGGCATTACTCAACATAGTATTAAATCTTTGAAATTTGGGCCCTGAACTCATTTGCTGATATCTATTACTCTGCCAGAAAAAAAGGTGGAAAGTGGCACTTGCAAATTATATACTATTCTGGTCTGGTGCATAAGTTACTTCCTCATGAATCCTTGTCAAAACCAGAACAATTTCAAAATTGTAGTGTGTCTGACTCATGGAGGGAGGGTATAGGAAAAAAATTACTCATGTGAGATTTTTTACTACTGTCTGTCTTGGTTCCCCACTGAACTCAAGAGACACACAGCACTGTGAAGAACCTTCAAGCGCTTTACAGGAGTGCCTGTAAGTAACACTTTAAGGTTAATATCAGAGAACTTTGGACAGTAATCACAGACTGAGCTAGGTGTTCTAAGGTAAAAGGACTTACTTGCTTTAAGTTAACTGTTGTCACCTTACTGATTGGAGAGTCTACTCCTGAAGTTTGTGAAACAATTTACTCCTAAACTCTCCCAAATGTATAGAGCTATTCTGTGTAGGAGGAGGGACTCTGTAATCTCATATGTTCCCTTCCATCCCTCACACTGGAATTTTCTGTGTTTCATAGAGTTGTTTTTGGCAATAGGCAAACTACCATCTGAGTTTCCCAAACTGTGCCTCCATTCCTTCCCATGCTTTAAGGGAAGAATAAATCTGTGGTTTGCTGCATCACAGCTTCTAACATACCCAATAGAATTACAAGAAAATTTGATTTCTTGTTCTATGTCCCTTCCATAGCAGTCCATATTCTATGGCTGCCCACAACACATTTTCTGTGTCCTTCTCTGAGTGCCCAGCTTAGTCCAACACAACCTGTGCTGGCAATCAGGAAACACAGGGAGAGGTTCATCTCCCCAGGCTTTGGAGAGCTCAGTAACCCAGACACTTTTCGCTTTAGTTGAGCTGAAGTTCTCATAGAATGCAATCCATCTTCTGCGAGGGTGGACTTCTAAAACAGGTCTGAAGTAATGGTTCTGGGTAATGGCCCTTTTCTCTTCATTGACGTATAGATAGCTCAGATGCAGACATCAGAATCACAGAAGACTTGGGTTGAAAGAACCCTTTTTAAAGATCATCAAATCCAACCTCCAGTGCTATTGACATCTGATAGTAGATGACATTTAATCAATTTGTGGCATCCTAAAACACTTGTAATATCTTGCAGTGTTCAGATTTATCCCAAATTATCTATTTTCAATACATGAAGAAAAAGAGATCTCACTCAGTTGCTATTTTTGCTTGTTTGTTTTCACTTGTGTATAAATTGATATATTTGCATTGCTGTGTTGTTTAGTATTTCAGGGTCCTATGTGCACATATATGATTAGATATTTTAGTCATCCCTTCTGTTTGATGTGTTTAGTACCATTTACTTTCCTGCAGTTAAAAGCAAAAAATGTGAACTTGAGAAATGGTGAGGGTGTCAATGAAGCCCTGGGGATAGCTGCAGTAATGTTGCTGGATTTTTGACTGGGCTTTTATTTCTCCATTGAATGCCCTGCATTAACCAAAGGAAATAATGTAGGACTCCCTCCTGTATTTTTGCTTTTACTATGCCATAGTTCAGCACTGGATTTTTTGACAGTATCCAAAAAAGGGAAGTAATTTTCCTACATTTCAATGTAACTGATTCAGGTTAGAAAAGAAGGCTCCTGAAACTGCCTAAAAAGGAAATTTTTCTTAAAAAATATTCTTATTGTGTGCTTTTTCTTCTTTATTTCACGTATAAAAGCTTTTCAGGATTTATGAGACAAAGATCACTGTGAAGCTGGGCATCAATGAGATCTAAGTTTCCCATTTAACCTAATGTTTCTCTTAATAAGACTTGGTTTTTATATATAAGGGTCCTGCACACCATTCTGGGCAAAGTACCTGCAAAACTTCCATACTCCTCCTGAGATCAGCCCAAACAATAATGCTGTGCAGAGAGGGTTGTATCAGACTTGGTGTGAAGGTGCAAAAACTGGGTGGTGCTGTTCAGTCCTAACTCAGTGGCACTTGTAGTCCCCAGGCTTTGTCTGACTTAGCTCTGTATCAAAGTAGAAAGCAGACTTAGAGATCTGACTCCTTTTGCAATGCTTTGCCAAGTCAGCTGTGTCTCTATTAAAGACCCCCAAATTATTTAGTAAATTCCATTATTTTCCTCACTATATATTTTTAGGAGATATCTGCTTCTTTCATTAAATTAAAAATTGCCAAGATTTGCACGAGTGACTAATCCAGATACCAGACATGTAGACCTGCTGTTCACCTCTGAGCAAGCAGCAGCGTAGGTCGAAAAAATTTCACAAATAACTGTGCAAATATTTAGAGTTTCAGTCTATTGCAGTTGAACTAGATGATTGCTCTCGGCCCCTTCCAACTCAATTATCCTATTCTATACCATTCTATCTGTAGCAAGCCATCATCAGCTGCAGAGTGAGCAAGGGACTGGGACAGGACCAAACTGGCAGCAGAGACAGCCACAACTACTTGGAGGATGAATATGGAAGAGTCTTCATAGAAGGCAGGGAAGAAATAATACATAGCATAAACACTTACTATAAAAAAATTACATAGATCTAGCATAGGGCTCATGGCTGAGCTGGGAGGATGTTTTCTAGTGACTCTTGATCCTATGTACTTATCTTCTGCTTGCTCAAATCTGTAGCCATAGCTGAAATATCACAAGCAGGATCTTAAAAATGCTTTTAAATTTTTTAATTTATTTTAAAATGAAACTAGAAAAATACCTTTTAAATATGTTGCATTAAATTCTTAAGAGCAACAAGCCTTAAGAGCTGTGGCCCAACCTCCTTGCCAGAGAGGCTCCTTTGGAGAATTTGTTTTTATAATTACTCCTGCCAGCATGCCATATGGTAGAAGAATATCATGCCTCCACAGCTGAGTAAATATTTCCTAGAGAGGGAAACTGAAGCATAGAGAGGTTCCCCTTGGACCTTATTGAAAAATCAGTTACAGAAGCAGAACTAGAGCACAAGAGTTTCCAGCTCCCCTCTGTGGGAGTGGGGGTTTTTTATCACTAGAAACTACGGTGGAAAGAAATTGGCTGTTCAGAGCAAGAAACAGCTTTCCAAGAATAATTCTTTCCTTATGCTACATAAGCAATGGTAGCAGCCTCCACCTTAGTTCATGTTACAGGACAGAAGAAAAAGTACTTTGCTTCAGAATGCAATTGAAATGAAGGTATTGTTCTTGTCAGCCTCCTGTTAGAATTCCTAACTGCACCTAACAGTTTCAGGAAAGATTTTGTGGTTTATGTTTTTAAGAGGAATCATTCTAGAAAGCTCTCAAAGTTTACTATTTCTTTAAGCTCTAAATTAGCCTCTTTAGTGGTGCCAAAAATCTGTTTCTACCTTTAAGCTAGAGTATTATTTTCCTTTCCCAAACATTCAGAGCTTTTAAAGTGCCTGGTGATATAAGAATGTTCAGTCTCCAAGCATTTTTTTAAAGTTTAGAGTTTTTGTCCTTTAGGTGAATGTCCTCTGCCCAGTGCTGAATATCTATGCCTGTTGCTGATGCCTTATGTGGGGAAAACTGAGGTATCAGACAAGCCACAGAAATGCACACTGTGAGCCTGACTCTTATGCTGGAAAAGCCTAAGCTTAGAGATGGGCTCTGGAGGGGATGGCAGTGCTCTCTTTGTAACCTTCAATGACCATGGAGAGACATCTGAGCATCCATGCCACATGCTCCAAAATTCACTGTGTCCTTACAATGCCTTTCCTGCCTTAAAGCCGTGGGTTCATGCAGTTTAGGGACAAACCTACCATGTATGTTCTGGGTACTGCAGGGATCTCATGTAACAGCATTGAATTTACTTAGAAAAGGAGACTTTTTCATTCTTTTCAAGTTCTGTTCACATTTTGCAAGTCTCCAGCCTCCCAGTCGAGAAGCACTTTTGTTAAATCTAAGGATGCAGTCATGCCAAAATCCCAGTCACGTGTTGCAGCCATTTACTGAATGCTTATAAGCATTAACCCAAATTCACCATACCCATACATACAAATGCTCAAAACCATGCAAAACCTGTTCCTGAGAACAGTTGTGAAATTGCTGCTGCTAAAGAAAACTCAAAATGTGTTATTTTCTTACATGGATGTTTTGGACAGTATTAGATAAATGGTAGCCTTTTTGTATTTTATTTTGTTAAGTTTTCTTAAATGAAGAACAGAATGCCAGATGTATTCACTATGCAAGGCAATTTTTCTTCGATCTGCAAAGAAGTTGTGGTGGCACATAGTGTTTAATGATCTGATCACAGAAGTACACGATTCCCTGACCAGGTTTGCTGGCTGTTAGGTCTGGTTCTGATTCATTTCAGGATCATAAACATCTCCTTTTTGATTACATTTCCTAAAAATCTCTTCCAGTAGAAAGAGAACAAGCCAGATCATTCACATAAGCAGAAGAGCAGCTCTGCTCATAGCAGAGCTGGAGCCAGGTGGCTCGTGTGTTGACTCTCCTTCCCATTTCACTTGCAGCACCTTCCCAAACTGTGGTGACTTCTACTTCCTTCTGGGGCATTGATTAACTAATTTTGCTCCTGTGAAGGAGCTGTTAATTGCTCCTGTACTTCATTTGCAGCTGAGTTCACTTAGTCCCTGGAGGGAAGCAGTTTTCTCAGCCTTTTCAGGCCCTGTGATAGTGCCAGAGATTAAGCCTGCCCTGCCATCCTACTGTTCATCTGTGCTGAAGTGGTTAAACACAGAAGGCATTTTTCAGGATAGTCCTCAGCACTATAAAGGATCAAGCCCAAGTAAGGCCAAGGAAAAGCAGCACATCAGTCCAAGAAGGTCCCAGCTGGGGATAGATGCTTGCTCCCATAATGTTCAACTACTGTTGTGTACAAAGGAGATAATGACACAACTAATAACAAATTACAATGAGAAGAAGGGGAAAATGGTGCAGTGAATGCTAGCAGGATTCATAAAGTCTAATGCTAATAAAATACAGTATCTGTACAAAATTATAGTTTAGTTCCTGGTGACCTGCTGTGCTCAAGCTAAGCAAAAGACAAAGTAATTTCTTCAGGATGTATTTTACAAAGACAACTGTTCCCTATTTAAGATAAACCACTATTTAATTTATTTAATTAGTATCTCATTCGTTCTAGAATGTTAAAATGCTAATATGATATAAATTGACCTTGCATCTTTGGACAAATTGCAGGACAAATATTATATAGTAAAAAAACAAGGAAAGATATGACCACTGAACTGTCTCCCATCAAACTGAATTGAATCACAGAAATACTCTGTAATTTATATAATGGGCATGCTGGTAAGCAGGAGAGATGGTGACAAGCACAAGTTATTAGGGTTAAAAAGGGTTAAACACCAAATCACAGGATGGGTCAGGTTGGAAGAGAGCACAGTGGGTCATCTGGTACAACCTCCCTGCTCGAGCAGGGTCACCCCAGAGCACAGGGCTCAGGATTGCATCCAGGTGGTTCTTGAGTATCTCCAGTGAGGGAGATTGCACACCCTCTCTGGCAGCCTGTTCCAGTGCCTGGTCACCCTCACAGCTATGAGAGGCTGCAATGGTTGATGTCTCAATACATTTTGGGGTGCATGTGTGTGGGGGAAGGGGCAGGTCGAGCCTTGCCCTGGTGAGGCAGTGCCCTGCCCTACACCCCCTGCCCCTAGAGCCTGGGTCACAGCCTGGCAGGGGCTGCCAATCACTGGCACACTGGGGCAGTGCTGCACACCCCACCCCTGCAGGCCCTTACCCAGCTCCTAAGGGGCCAAATGACTGGAAGTCTCACCTGGGGGAGGGACCCAGGAATGCCAAGGGGTGTTTAAAACAGAACATGAGGCAAGCATGTCCTGACTCTACCTCCTCTTGAAATTTCTGTCAGCTGCACACCACTGGAACCCAGGAGAGTTATGTGGGTCCTCTTCTATGTACTTTCTGTCTTTCTCTCTGCTTCTAAATCTTTCTTCTCAGAATTCTTGTGTAACTTAGCAAACTCTAAGCCTGTTTGGTGTTAAGTTAATGCTTTGAGAAGTGTTTTATGTTGATAGAATGTTGCACTAAATCTTTTGCCGAAGTTCTCTGATTTTCTAAAGTTGCCAGTAAAGTTTTTCAGTTGTTTTGACCTCTTGAGAATATCTTGTCCATATTTGTCCCACACGTCTAACTCAGAGTACATGAACAGCTGTAAGCCCTTTTAAGAGCCATGTCGAGCAAGGTTTTTGGGGACCTTACACCAGTAAAGAAGTTTTTCCTCAAGTTCAGCTGGAACTTCCTGTGCATCAGTTTCTGCCCATTGGCACTTGTCCTGTTGCTTGGCACCACTGAGAAGAGCCTGGCTCCATCCTCTTGATACCCTCTCTTCTGATACTTGTACACATTGATGAGATTCCCATCTCATCTCATCTCATCTCATCTCATCTCATCTCATCTCATCTCATCTCATCTCATCTCATCTCATCTCATCTCATCTCATCTCATCTCATCTCATGGCTGAACAGGCTCAACTCCCTCAGCCTGTCCTCCTAAGAGAAAGGCTCCAGTTCCTTCATCTTTTTCATAGCCCTTCACTGAGCCTGTTTCAGGAGCTCCATGTCTCTCTTGTACTGAGGAACCCAGAATTGGACACAGAACTCCAGATGTGCCTCGCCAGGGCTGAGCAGAGGGGCAGGATCATCTCCCTCAACCTGCTGTGAGTGCTCTTCTTAATGCACCCCACGATAACTTCTTGGCCATGAGGCAGCTGCTGGCTCATGGACAGTTTCTTGTGTATGGAAGAGTTTGTAGGTGTGCTATCCCAGGAGAGACCCAAAGAAGAAATGGTGCCTCTGGGGCACTCTTTCTTTGCTCTGTACTAACCCACCTCCACCTGAAGAAGCTGTGCTTCATTCCCCATCCCTGGGCAGTGTGCACATGCTGCTTTACCAGCTCTTCCTCCTGGCAGCTGCTCTGGCTGTTCCCTGTAGATTGAGCCATGCTCCCCTTCATGTGGGTACCAATAGGAAGTTTCCATGCTCCTCTCTTTCCCTTGTTGGTGCCTACAAGGCAAAGCCAGTGTCTGCAGAGAGCAGTGGGTGTTCCAGGAGGCTGGTGTCTCTCCTGTACATACACCCACACACATATACATGCACATGTGAACCATTATCTCTACATAGCTAATGAGAAATCAAAGTGTCAAAACATCAAAGGACAAAAAGATAGAAATCCTTTTAGAGTTACCTCTTCAATATTTATATCTGTGACATTCGGGACAAATATTTTGATCTCATGTGTGGTGGTTCAGCCCCATGTGAGTCAGACCTGCATATTTTGCAGTGTGAAGAAGTACCAGACAGGCACTTAAAAGCACATAATTGTCAGTAGTGTGATCTTGTAAATAACAGTGGTTTTTTTTTCCTTTCCTTTTAGTTTGAGCCATTGCAGTGTCAGCAACAATCAGAAGAAAATGCAAAAATTCATCTCAATAGCTTGGAATGCATGGGAAATTTTTATATCTGAAAGGAAGCCTGGCTGGAAGTATCAGATGCAGCTTTTTGGAGTTTGCTCTGCAATTGGCTTCCTCTCCAGCTTTCTTTTTTTCCTCAGCATGCACTTCTCCTTGGCACACCACTCTCTGGGGCCCTTACTGGTTTCTGGATTCATTTGGATTTTGCTTTCTATCATGCTTTTCTGTTTCAAGCACCTGCGCTGTTTTAGTGTTCTGTTCCTCCTTTCTTGTGGACTGAAAAATGGCAGGGATGCTCTTATTACTGCTGGTACAGGTGTTGTGGTGGCCAGCAACATTCAAAATATTTTTCACAATCTAAAGATTCTGGCAGGCAGTATAACCTGTCATTTAAAGCACGAGCAATTTGCCTTGATAAAATATTATGTTGAGGCAATAAAATGGATTTATGAGGTGGCCAAGCTTCCTGCTGAGCTGCCTGAAGATATGATGGTTCTAAAGCATGAATTCACACCATCTTATTCAATTTCAGATGATGCATTAAAACAAGAGCTAAATGACACAGAGCAAGAAATCCAGAGAATTGTTAACCAGATATCTTTTATGTTGACTATACTGCCCTATATAGGTCAGAAAGTATTGCCTATATTTGGGGTTTTTCTAATTTCTTTTGGAACTGGCCTCTTTATCAAAAAATTTGTGGGTTCTCATAGTTTCAAATTTAAGAATACTTATATCACAAAACAGTTCATTGCATTTGATGAGCACCAAAAGCAACAGCAAAGACCCTGTCTTCTGCCACTTAACAGAAAAGAGAGAAAAGATTACATGACAATCCCATCTTTCTATTTCACAAGAAAGGACAGGAAAAAAATGCTGTATTCTTTTCTCCCTCTAATTATTCACCTTTGCATCTGGATTCTGTTTTCTGCAGTAGACTCCTTGTTTTATTTGTTAATTATTTCTGTGAACAAATATCTCCAAGAAGTACCGGATCTAGACATTCAACTCAGTCTCTTTCAGAATGTAAGTATTTATCAGTACCACAGATTTCTTAGTTTAATATTGAATAATTTCCCTTCATCTTCAGCAGCTGCAAGAGCAGACATATAGCAATGAGCCATCAGTTCTTTCCTGGAATATCATTCATTTCAAAAAGGGCCATTGCCTCTACAGATACATATGTTGGATGGAACCAGACAGTCCTTTCCAGAGCTTGTCATATTTCTAGAGAATCATAAATTTTAGAAGAAGGAATTTCATTCTTCCATTTATTTATATGAAGAAAATCAGAAGCTTTAAATTAGACACTCACAAAACTGTCATTTGTGAAGCACTGCTTTTATAGTCAAAAGTCATGTGACACTGATGTAAGAGATGCCTACCTTTCTTTAACTGAGTAGTGTGAGGAGGTCATCACTTTTGAGTGATTCTGTGAGATTCTGTGACTTGTATGCATGTGACATGTGCATTTCATACACATGAAATAATAGCTTGCTGCCAAAATCTTCAGGTTCCTCTAGCAGGAGCAGCAGCAGCATAGAGAACCATAGATTAACTAGGTTGGAAGATAAGTCTGGAGGCCATCAAGACCAACCTCATGCTCAAAACAAGGACAACTGGTTAGAGCATGGTGCCAGTAACACCAAGGTTGAGGGTTTGAGCCCCATATGGGCCATTCACTTAACAGTTGGACTTGATGATTCTTGTGGGTGCCTTCCAACCCAGAATATTCTGTGATTCTGTGGCAAACTTCAGAGACAGATCAGATTGCTCAGGACCTTGTCTGAATATTCTTAAAGGTGGAGATTTCACCACTGGAGTGATGCCTTTAGTGCAAAGTAAAGCTGCCTGGTTTGATAGCTCAAGAATTATTCATCCCAACTAAATCAAGCAAGGGCAGCAGGAGGCCAGCAAGGGTGAGCAAGGAGCTCCTGAAAAGCCACAGACCAGGTGAAAGAAGGGACAGTGGTCCCACGAGGAATGGACATCCACTGTCTGATTGTATAAGGATGGGGACAGGAAAGCCAAAGCCCACCTGGAGCTGAATAAGGTGAGGAAGGTGAAAGGCAGCACAAAGGTCCGTAAGCAGCAAAAAAAAAGATGTGGGGAGATGTAGGTCCACTGTGAAGAGTGGGAGGGTCTTGGTGGCAGCAAAGGACACAGAAAGCCCAAGGTACTGAATGGTACCTTCAGCTGTGCCTTTACTAGGAAGACCAGGCTTTAGGAACCCCAGGCCTTTGGGACAAGGGCAAGTGTGCAGCGAGGAAGACTTACCCTTGGTGGAGGAGAATCAAGTAAGGGCACACTTAAGCAAATGTGCAACCATGGGTCCTGATAGGAGGCACACATGGGTGCTGAGGGTGCTGGCTGATGTCACTGCAGGGCCACTTTTGATTGTCCTTGAGATGTCATGGGGTCTGGGAGAGGTTCCTGAAGAGGGGAAGAAAGCAGATGTTACTTCCATCTTCAAGAAGGGCAAGGAGGAAGATCCAGGGAACTACAGTCTGGTCATCCTCAACTTTATCCCTGGGAAGGTGACAGAGGATATAATCGTGGAAGCCATTTTCATACATGTGAAGGTCAGGAAATCTATTGGGAGAATTAAGCATGAATTTATAAAGGCTGGATCATACTTGACCAATCTAACAGTTTTCTATGATACAAACACCAGATTGCTGAAAGAAGGGAGAACAGTAGATGCTGATTTTGCTTTCATTAAGGCTTCCACTGCTGGAACACTGGAACAGAGCATCTTCATTGACAATCTGATAAAGTGTGGGCTAGATAAAAGGAGAATGACATGAACTGAAAATTGACTGAACTCTTGGACTCAAAAAGTTCTGACATGTGTTACAAGGCCATTTCTATTGTCCCCCAGGAGCAGACACTGGAACTTACACTATTTAACCTCTTCATTAATGACATGCAAATACAAACACATTGTAGCCACACAAGCCTGCAGGCAATATAGAACTGGGAAATGTGTCTCAAACACCAGTGGATTGTGCTGTCATTCAGAAGATCTTTAACAGGCTAGACAACTGGCCTGAGAGGAACCTCACAATGTTCAGGAAAGGAGCATGGTGTCTTGCAGTCCTTGAAGAGAAATAACTCCATGCATATTACATGTTGGGAGCTAACTGACTGGGAGGTGGCTTTGCACAAAAAGGCCCTGAAAGTTGGACACCAAGTTGACCACAAGCCTGCAATGTCCCCTTATGGCAAATAAAGTGCTAATTTGGGCTGCATTAGGCAGAGCATTGCCAGCAAGCTGTAGGATGTGATCCTTCCTCTCTGCTCAGCACTGCTGAGACCCAGTACAAGAAGGGCATATACTGGAGTGAGGAGTCAAGGAACGGGTCAGGAAGATGATTAAGGGACTAAAGTGTCTGTCACATAAGAAGAGGTGGGGGCTGTTCAGGCTGAAGGAGAGATGGTTCAGGGAGCTCTTATAAGTGTGTGTAAATAAGTGATGAGGGGTGGGTGTAAGAAAGAGGGGCCAGGCACAGGAAAAATTTCTTCAGTGAAAGGGTTGTCAAGAATTGGAATGGGCTGCCCAGGGAAGCAGTGGAATAACCATCCCTAGAAGTGTTCAAGAAACAACTCAATAGTTTTGTTTTTGTGGTGTTGTTTGGTCAAAGATTGGACTCAATGATCTTGGAGGTCTTTTCCAATCTTAATTGTTCTGTGATTCTGTGACTTCTCAGTGGTGCACAGAGCAGAGAGAAGAGAAAATTAGGACCAATTGAAGGAAATACATTTTTTGCTTACTCTTCAGCTGATCAAACAATAGAACAAGTTTCTGAGACAGGTTGTAGGATCCTCATTCCTGGAGATAATAAGAACCCAACCCGATCACAACCCTAATCAACCTGTTGCAGCCTCACTATTTGTTGTGTACTGTTGTGTGTGGTTTTGCCTGTATTTCTATCCTTTGTGCCTTGAGGGCAGCCTCTCATCATGACCTGCCTTGGGCATGACCCAAGTCAAGGCAAAGGAACTTAGTCCCACTACCCATGGGCAGAAGCCCTGAGCCTGCCTATCTGGCTGATTCATGGGTCCTGTAATACGAATTTGCTCTCTTTATGTGCATTGTTCACTCATGTGGAAAGCTGGTTGACTCCTTCAAAACAGAAAATTAATTCCATCATCAGATTGTTTCTAGTTCCCCAAGGAAAGATAATTACATTAAAATGTAAAATTTAATCTCAACAGATTTGTTATATCAAGCCTCAGGGCTGCTGATCTTAAGGAGTCCAGGAAGCTGGGTGAGCAGGACAGACTCAGAGACTTGAGATGTTTATTAATTAGCATGAACAATAAAGTTCTTCATGCACTAGTACCCCTGTTTCATACTGAGTCCCTACTGAAGATTTTCCTTGCCTATATATCAGTTCAGTTTAGGAATAAAAGGTTCTGAGATGATTTGGAACAGGATAATGTCAAGGAAAGGCTGATAGGCTGAAAATGGGTAGCATGCTTTGGGAACTTGATTTCTGCAATGAACATCTAACAGAAGTGCCTGGCCTCTGTAAGGTGATTAGAAAAGCCAGAACAAAGAGCTTATTATTCCTCTGACATGTTCAGAAAAAATGGTGGGTTATTCAGTGTTCCTACAGTGTTCCTACATACAGAAGAGAAAGTTGCCTGCCAGCATGGTCCCAGCAGCATGTCTAATTTACCCTCCTTATTGAGCGTTTCAATCCACAAGCAGTGAAAGACAGCAGCTAAGCAAAGGCAGCTACAAGAGGAGGCCAGGCAGCCTTGTTTGTGTGACAGCCTTTGGCCAGAGCACTGCCTGGGCTGGTGCCTGGATGCAGAGAAGGGATGGGGCTCGGTGCCATGGGGGCATGGCTGGGCTGCTGTTCTGTACTACCCACAGCATCACTGCAGGTGTGGTTTCAGGCGGAAGAAAGGGTGAGCACCCCTGAACGTGCAACATTTTTGCCTCCCTCTCTCCGCTAAGAAGTTGTCAGGATCAGCCCTGCCCCTGCCTCCCCCGTCCTCTGCTGGCCATTGCCTTCCTGTGTGTCCAAGTCTTGACTCAGGCACACGGTGCTGAAAAGCAGCCCTGGTGCGGGAGGCAGCTGCAGGGAACAGAGCGCTGGAGGTGAACCCGAGCCCAGCCAAGTCCGAGCTGAGCCGACAGGAGCTGGGTGGAGCTGGGTGGAGCAGTCAATAGAGCCAGGGCCGATACTGGAAGCAGCTGCACAGAGCTGAATCCAGCGTCCAAAGCAGTGGCACGGTGTGGCAGGGACAATCATGCTTTCAGGGGTTTGTCACTGTTTTCTGCTGTCCCAAGCTCAGGGACAGGGAGAGTGCTGTGGTGAGTGCCTGCCACCTTGTCTTTGTCTGGGGAAAGCCGAGTGGTGTCGGGCGTGGGAAGAGCCACCATCCTGGTTTTGTCTCAGGGCCATGTGGGACTAAGTTGAGGTGGTGAATACCTTTTGTGCATGGGTAAACCACCTTGTCATTTTATTAATATTGCTGCTGTTACTGTTGCTGCTTTCAGTAACTTGTTGTTATCTCAACCCATAATATCTGCCTTTCTCTCTCTCTTACCAGAAAGAGAGAGGCGTATTTGGAGTTTAATTTCTGGCTGCTGTTAAACCACCATGGTGTGGGAGGACTGCTTATCATGGGCTGAGACAAAACGCAAGAGACACACACTCTGCTCTGCAGTTTTACTCTCAATGAAGGACCCTCCAACAGGGCATCTGAGCAGAGTCATAGGAGTGGAAAAATATTAAACCATTATAAAACCAGATTAGCTAAGTACTTCCCTATCAGTGCCACTGAGAAGGTAAGTTCTTAACAGTCGGAAATGCTGGACAGTGTCCCAAGACAAATCATCAAAATACAGTCCAAAACATTTATAAATAGCCAATAAATATATTGCTTTAAGCATACCATATAGAGACACTAGATGGTCTGGATGATTTAGTGTCCTTTGTAAATCTGAATGTCCAGTAGGAGAAATATTAAGAAAGGGATGAATCTGTATTATAACCAACGCCTTTTTTTTCCCCTTTTCTTGTGCAGAAGAATGAGAAAAGCTATATCATTTCTATGAAAGAGCATGTTGCAAAGACTGATTCTTTCAAGATCCCTTTGTTTAAGCACAACTGCATCCCTCATCCAGAGCTCGCTCTCTCCATGACATGGATCCAGCTTGGAGTCATCATCTTCTTCTTAATCATTTTTGGGTTATTCTCCAGCCTCCTGACACAACTTAAAATACTCGTGTCTGCTTCCTTTTATCCTGACACTGACATGAAACGGATACATTATTTGCATGCAAAATTACTCAAAAAAAGAGCAAAGCTACAAGAGGAAACTGGGAAGAACATGTTTGTGAGAACGGTAAGCCATCAGCTCTGGGGAAAAAAATAAATCTTCTCACTGGGTGGTAGCCAGATCCAGGAAATACTTAAACACTTGTTAACTTCAATTATGTGCTAATAGACTTTCCCCAATGCTCAGGAGACAGAGAGAAGTTGCCTAATGGTAAGATTAGATCATCTAATTGTTTTGTTCTGTACTTCAGTACACATGCCTCAGACATGACATCGGTATGCTCAAATGAGTATGTGCTGGCATGTAAATACTTCTCAGATTCTGAGTTCTCCAGAGAGGACACTTTGCTTTCATGAACTTATGAAAAGCACTTAGAGTATTCCTGCAATCTAGACAGCAAGTGCTAGGCAGTAAGAGCAGCCCTAAGTGTAGAGAAAGATGTTCCAGTATTCCTTATCAAAGTGGAAGGTGATATATTTCTGTTTTAAAACACAGAAATACTGTTAGAAAACAGAACGTTTTACTTGCAAAAACATTTGTGCTCTATGTCTTAAAAAGAGACAATTTCAGACTCGTGGATTCTTTAAAAAGATGTTTTATTCCAGAGCCCACGAGGTCCGGTGGATTCCGAAGGAAAAAAAAGGGTGCGAGGAGAAAAAAAAGAAAAAGAGTCCCGGGCAGTGATTAGACTACCCTGGCTACCGGTTGGTAGCCAAAGATAATCCTGTTCAAAGCTGGGGTGAACTTGATCTAAAATCAAGTTCAAAATAATTAAGTTCGATTAATCCCAGAGAGGGAGGAGGCCAAGCACCCAGCTTCGAAGAGCTGCTGCACCACTAGTTGGTGAAGGAGCTCACAGGGACCACCTGCACTGATGGGTGGTAAAAAGGCTAAGGGGTCCCAAGGGCAAAAAGCCAAAAAAGTTTCTCTCTGATTTNATTATTTTATAAAAGTAATAACTTAATAAACTTTATAATAAGGATAACCGGCTATAACAAGGACAACTGATTAATTTATAACAACCTATAACACATAACATGAAACCCACTGAACATTTTAACAACTATGATTTAACTGTGTTGTGAATATGCGAAAGATCATGAGGTAGAGTTCATATATGACACTCTACATACACACACACACACACAAATGGAAATAACTAACACACATTCATATACCTATGACAAATCCAGATAGCTGCAGACATATACAGTTTGTTTGGGTTTTTTACAGCCTTCAATACTGACTATACAGGGTATTAGTGTCTGGGGGATCTTAACTCAGTAATACTATCATATAGATCGTATTTCTGTCTTTTCAGGTCAACTTTTGGTTTCCAATACTCAAGGCAAGAGAGGCAGTGAGGAAGAAAGAAAGGAGTGCAGCAGAATGACAGCATGATGTGAAAAAGACCAAGTGAATTTTGGATATGGCTATGATGCTTTAGCTCCACTTGTTTTGCACCATCTTTTCTATGGAACATCAATTCTAAAAAGTAAAAATGTCACACTCAAAAGGCTGAGCAGCAGTATTTTGGAAAAGATGCCATTGTGGATAGTGTGCAGTTCACCATGGATTGCTCTGGATTACATTAACAGCTGTTTTTCAGCTTGGGGTCTGCATTATCTGAGAAACTTGCGAAACTCATGGATGATCTGTTCTTCTGTCTAAAAGCAATAAAACATTTTGGAGCTTTTAGGATTACAGCAGAAACCTCTTTGGGTTGAGCTAACAGAGGATGTAATGGCAGCAGGAGGTTTGTCTTCTTCACCAGACACTGAAGATAGAAGACACAGCAGAAGCTGTCCATTGCCTTCTGGGATGGCCAAGAATTGGGGCTTAGATGTTTCTAGACACTTCTATCTTTTCTCAAGCCTCAAACCCTTCAGCCTGCATCTTTGCCACCCCTAGCTCCTAGTCTCCTACCTAGTCACCCACCCAGAATTCCTTACTTGATCTTAGTCTCCCACTTCCACATATCCATAGACTGTATCACTAGCACAGTTGTACAATGCCTTTGATAATCATGAGAGAGGTCATGTAACAGGTAGGAGTGAGAATGGTCACAAGAGCTAGAACAGAGAGGAGTCAGGTGCTGTGGGTACAAACAAGGTGTCTTTAAAGGTTGGGGCATATATATAGAGGGGAACAATGTTTCTAATCTTGCAGACTGAGAAAGCTTTCAGAAGGGACAAAAATGGGCTTAATTATGTTGCATAAGCACCATTGACTTCAATGAAATAAAACGGAGCCAATACTGAAGTGAATGTTCAACCAGCATTGGTGATGTGACCTTCATATGATACAAAGAACAAATGCAAAACACCTAAAGACGTAGGAATGACTGACGTAGCTTAAGAAATTTAATGTAGACCTAAAAAATGTATCCAACAGGCAATATATTTCTGATTTTCAGCCACAGCCAACTTCCTTTTTAGGCTGGATAATAGGAAATTCTCCTCTCCTCCTCTATAATACATGCACAGTTTCAGGACAGCCATTGATCAATGTCTCTGTTATCTGAATGAATGAAGACTTAAAACTCTCTGGTAGCAAGTGTCAGAAGTAATTTTCCACCTAAACCACTGAAAAGCATGAAGACTGCTTTTCTTTGGGCCTTCTAAAGTCTCACTTCTCCATGGATGCAGGTGGTTCAGGTTGCTGGTGTGACGACAATTTGTCTCTGGAAAATGGTGCTGGATTAAAGCCATGCATTATTGAGAGTTGTGCTGAATGTCTCTGAGAGGCCTGACTATGTCCTTTTTGCTAAAGACAGCCCTGAATAGTAGCAGAATGTCAGCTTGTATTTTAGATGCTACTGTCAAGCGCCAGTAGCAAGAAGCATTCTGGTGAGACAGAAGCAATTAGAAGGTTGCTCTAAATTGGGACTCACAGAGCAGAATAGCTATCCAGGTACTATTGATAAGAGGATACACTCTTGTTATCACTGCAGATGAAAGGGGAAGAGTTACATATCAATAAGAGCTGAATATTTTTGGTAGAGTTCTGACTAGTTGCTGGCAGGACTTGGATGTGCTCCTTTCAATTCCAAAGGACAAGCTGGTGAGAAGCCCAAATATGGGGGCAAGTCTGATTGACAGCACTACCACAAAACACCACCACCTGCTTCACTTGTCATCAGGCGGAAAATGTTGGTTTGGAGTTTCTTGCCTTTCCTGTTTGATGCCGTTGCCATTCAGAACACCTTTTCTCGCAGTTGTTCTGCAAGGAGCAAGGGAAAACTTTGCAGCCCATGGGAATGGTTCATCAAAATGACTCAGATGTTGGTCAATCACTGGGAGAGATTCCTAAATCTGTTAGGATTTTGAGTTCTGGATTATACTCTCCGGACAATGCCATGTCTGCACTTTTCATTTACTTAAGGAAATATAGCCAATGTTGAATGTGGATGCTCCCACCACTATCTGTCAGGACAATTAAGTATTGCTTAGTTTGCCCTTCAAACTGATAAAAGACAGTCCTTCTTGGGTAACTAACTGTAATTCTGCACAACATGTTCTGTTGTAGTAAATATTTTGCCTAGATGCTTGACCCTACTACCAGTGACAGAAGACATGGAAAAGCTCAAGGTATTTCTTTGTCTTGGTCTTTACAGGTAGGACTGATCTTTAGCCATAGCAGACCTCTCAGACCCGAAGCAAAGGCTGGAGCAAGGAAGCCTTACCCCTCAAGGTTAGAGAGCACTCAAAGACACAGGAGCACTCAAACACCATAAAACATGATGGGAGGTATCCATGGGTATTGAGGGTGCTGGTTAATGTCACTGAGAGGCATCCTGATCTTTTGTAAAAGGTCATGGTGATCAGGAGGGATTACTGAGGGTTGGAAGAAAGCACATGTTGCTCCCATTTTCAAGCAAGACAAGAAGGACAATCTGAGAAACTACAGATTTGTCAGACTCATCTCCATCTGTGGGAAGGTCATGGAACAATTTCCCCTGGGAGCTGCTTCCAAACATAAAGGCCAGGAAGTTGACTGGTAAATCACTGAAACACAAGAAAAGCTTTTCTACTGTGAGTGTGGCCAAACACTGGAATGGGATGCCTAGAGAGGTTATGGAGTCTCCATCCTTGAAGATACTCAAAACCCACTAGACATCGCTCTGAGCACCACAGAGCAGCAGGGCTGGAGCAGATATCTCTAGAACTGCCCAACAGCCTCAGTCATTCTGTGATTATTGGCTTTAACACAGCACATTGCAGGAAAAATACTAGATATGCACAGCAAAAGCTTGTTTGGATTTGTGAATATGCTGTGCCAGCATCAAGGATGCCACCTGACAAATATTGTTACCATTACACTCATCCAAGAGTCACATACTTGAGTGGACTAATGCACACTTTGTTTCTGTGACCATACACATGCATACCTGTATGCTGAACATGAGCTGAATGGCAGGCAAAGGAAATAAGTTTGATCTCCCTCATCTCCCTAAACCTGATTTATCAGGGAAAATGGCACATTCTGCACTTTTTTAAATAATTTTTTTTCTAAATCAAGTCCACCTTCTAAGCCTCAAAGGCACTGAGTTTTATCTCAGTGGCAGGACAGTTCTTACCCTGAGCTGCAGTGCTGGACCTATTCCTTCAGCTGCCCAATGTCTTTCTTTAGCTGTACAGATGAAAAGACAGGTCTGTTGCTCCCCTGAAATTACACAGAGACATACTTCTCAATCTCTCCAGACCTTATTTTCTTTTTTTTTTCTCCCATTTGTTTCTGTCCTATGAGCAGAGGAAGTCTAGGGGTTTGTTTATCTTCAGCTGTCTCCTCTGCAAGTTGTTCAGCTATTTCCTTGGCCTCTCTGTTTACCATAACCCTCAACCACAGGATTCAGTTGTTCCTTTTTCTTAAAAAGAAGTCTACAAGTTACAATAAAAAAACAGCATTCCACCCACAATTATTTCTGTTCCTCTTCTTGCCTACCCTCTCCTCAGATTTCCTACATTTTATTTTGGCTCTTCTCTTCTGTCATTCATAGTCTTCTTTCCTCTTTCAGTATGTTTTTTTCATCTCCAACAGATCATTCTTTCTCATACGTAAAAGCATGCAATGCTTTTCTTTCTGCTAAGCACAAGGGAATTATAGGTGCAGTTGAAATTAAGGATTTTTATTCATTTGTTGGCATAGAAGAAAGTTTTAATATCTATTAATATCATTTTACTGGGCTTTGTCTCTAAATGACTCTCTAGGGCTTGTGAGAAACACATTTAGCCCTAAGAACACGAGTCTGAGAAGTCTGGTTTTGGCTTTTGTCTCAGTCATCCCTGCCCTTCTCTCAGCTCACAGCAGAACTCAATTTCCTTTCTAAACGTCCTTCACTAGTGTAGGAGCTGGTTGATTTACTGTGAAAAATCCTCCAATTGGATCAAATCTGGTTTTTAAAATTAATGAAAGGCTGACCTGATTGTCTTGTGAAGGTAATTCAGAGAGACATGTTAGTGCTCCCGACCCTCCTGGAGTGGAATACAAACAAGGACATTTCCTTTCAGCAACCATGTTTATGGACCTCTCCTTATCACTCCCAAACCTGGCTCCTTCTAAAGCCAAACCAAGCTAAAGGCTTCTTTTCCTCTGTGCTAGTTTTGTTGCAGCATTTCATGTGAGCAGCTGGGTGTGAAAAGTGAGAGGATGCTGGGTTTGCAACTGCTGTCACTGTGACCCCTGCTCGGTCAATACCATCACATTGACTCACTGTTTAAATAACCCAGAGATGCAGTTAAAAAAGAAATTGACAATAAAAGTCTTTCCTCTAATTCTGTTTTACATCACAAAAGTGTAGAGTAAGGATCAAAGGGATCACTGTCTGCTGCTGATGAAATAAAGCCTGGAAACAGGGATGCTATTGTCTACTTTAGGGGCACAAATTTCAAAATGTGAACATGCTTCACGGTGCTGCTGTGCATGGGAGTGCCTTCCTTGTGCTTTCACTGCTGGTACTTTATACCTGCCCTGCCCTCCAGTGGCCCAGAGCAGCCACAGGGCCCAGGATTGCTGCTCTGCAGAGATCCACCCCCGGTGCTTCAGGCTGAAGAGAGAAGCGCTGCAGGTGTGGGTGTTTGCACCACAGCCCTGAGTCTCACGGGTGCTGAACTGAGTGCCAGCAATAAACACACGCTGTCTGTGTCAGGCTTTCTCTGGCAAGGGATGGGGATGAAAGCAGTATTACGAATGCAGGCATCAGAACTCCCAAGTTGCATTTCTGCTCCTGCCTCTGGAATCCACATCGCCGGGGAGAATGGAGTACTAAAGATCCCAAATTTCTGTCTGGGTGGGAAGAGAGATGAAAATATGGTTTACAGAGCTTTTTTCCTTACTTTAACAAAGTGTTTGAATCTTCAAGCTTTCCATACAAGAGGCAAAAACCAGTAGCAGTTCAAGCAGAAGTGCTAAGCAAGGAAAGGATGTTCTGTGTTTTAGCCTCGACAAAACAGATCCTTGGCTCCTCTGTACAGACTCTGCTCCAGAGAAAAAGGGTTTTAATGCAGTAATATCACCTCTCAAAGCAGAGTGACCAAAAGACTGAAGGAAGAGTCAAAGAAAGCAAACCTTTTTCCCAGTAGGTGGTAGAGAAGCCTAAGGATTATGGCTAATGAGATAGGATTCAAACATCTGGGAAAGCAATTATTGTCTTACTTTCTCATGAAAGGCTCAAGACAACTGTGTGGGCTGCAGAAGTCATCCTAAACCACCTTTCCAACCTGATGTGTGGCATCTGTTGTCTTAGCACAACAGTTATAGAACAGACACAGCAACAACTTGAGAATGTAATGAGCAAGTCATAGCTCAGAGAAGAGATTGTGGAATGAATTCAGAAGTCTTGCCAGGGTCTAGAGACTGAGATACAACTGAGAGACCAGTCAGTGCTCCTTCCAGCGCTCCAGTTCAGGACCTTTGCCGACAGGACTGTAATCCCATTGGATCCCAAACTATATGCCTACTAGAAAATCCCATGCTACTGGTTTTGGCTCTGCTGTTACTCCTTACTGGTGTTTTGGAATAGAGACCTATGCAGTCCCAAAATTACATTCCTATGAAGATCCCACCATTATAGCCTAGCCTATGTAAGTGGAAGAAGAACAAGGACAACAGAGATTTGCAGTTTGACAATTTCAACTTTAGTAGGAGTTCTTGAATGGCACCGTGGAAATTCTTT
Source organism: Drymodes brunneopygia (assembly GCA_013400955.1). Taxonomy (NCBI): domain Eukaryota; kingdom Metazoa; phylum Chordata; class Aves; order Passeriformes; family Petroicidae; genus Drymodes; species Drymodes brunneopygia. Next base: position 30,604 of record VZTZ01045545.1, on the reverse strand, counting down.
TGATATCACACAGAGTCTCAAGGGCTATTACTTGGCACCTTGCGGCTTGAGACAGGATTCAGGTACTAGGGCTAGCACGTGTCATGGCAAAACAAATATTCATAAATATAACAAACCTGTCAGGTTCAATAACTTGTTGCACCCAAGGATGTAACATACAGCAGATGATTTGGTGTAAATCCCAGTTCACAATATCCAGGTAATTTCTTTCATCTACACAATAGTAAACTGTAACTATAACTGGAATTAAAAAGTAGGTATTTCTTAACCAAAAAAAGTATAACCCTAATGGAAGAAGAGTCCATGATATAGAGCAGTAAGTATGCACATAAGGAACAGGAATTCTTTGCTAATTATACAGGAGGAAGCTCACTCATTTCTAATCTAATAAAAATGAGTAGGAAACCTAAAAATATCATACGTTTTCCCGACGATAATACATATTCATAGTTTGGAGGTTACCCTTATCGAATTTCTGCTCTTCTTCTAATGTAGCAAAAGATAAATTGGAAAGAATGGATTTGTGTTTGACCTGCACTGTTGATGAGACAAAACATAAGAAAAGACAGGCAGCCTTCATATGAGAAAGTTCCATTTCTGAGAGGCAAAGATGGGCTGGGTGGAATTCAACTGCAGAGCAGAAATCTGTGCCGTGGTTACACAGCCTGTCTAATCTTTGTATAGCCAATGGAGACAAACCAGCATTGCAAGAAAACTGCCCACCTTATCCCAAATAACAGCTCCAGGCAGATTCAGCTAACCTGTGTGAGATCTTGATGCAGAGACAAATGAAGTTGCAGAAGCATCTCTTTCTCTGTTGATTGTAAAGGGAGACTGGACAACAAACCGAGATGCAGAGCATGACAGTACAGAAGTCTATACTGAGCAGTGAACTCCTTTTCCCTGTAATAGTCATTGTAATAGTGCTGGATTGTTGGTTCTGCTGTTCTGCCACCTCCAAGACAAACCTGAGAAGTGGGAACTGGTGGTAGATCTTCTTGACCGTACCCATTACTATCCTCCATCATCTTACAAAGAAAACCCTCTTTTTCTGTTTGGAGACACAAGAACTACTGACCTAATAGGAGTTTGTTTTTCATACAAACTTATACATCACTGTATGCCTATGAACATAGCAGGAACTGCAAGTCTCCTTTCCTCTGTCAAAAATAATAGTATTTATGACATGTTTAACATGTATTTCTTAAAATATGCAGCACTTTCTGTGCCTGTGGGTTGCACAGTACAGGTTACATTGTTTCTACACATAGGACAGTCAAATCACTGTACAGGTGATATTGTGTTGGCCTCATTTCTCTCTGTTCTGGTTTTGCCTAGGGTAGAGTTAATTTTCTTCACAGTGGCTAGTATGGGGTTTTGTTTTGGATTTGTGCTGGAAACAGCATTAATAATTCAAGGATGTTTTCATTATCAATGAGCAATGCTTACACAGCATCAAGGCCTTTTCTGTTTCTCACCCCATCCCATCAGCAAGAGGGCTGGGCATGTACAAGGAGATGGGATGGGACACAGCCAGGACAGCTGACCGCAACTGACCTCCAGAATACCCTAGACCATATGCTCATGCTCAGCATGTAAAACTGGGGCAAGAAGCAGGGGGGACATTCAGAGTGCTTTCCTGAGGATGCCTGAACACCTGCCTGATGATAGGGAGTGAATTCCTTGTTTTGCTTTGCTTGTGTGCATGGCTTTTGCTTTACCTATTAAACTGTCTTTATCCTAACCTAAGAGTTTTCAAGTGTTTACTCTTCTGTTTCTCTTTCCCACCTAACTGGGGGAGGAATCAAATGAATGTCTGTGTTGTACTTAGCAGCCAGCTGGGTTTAAACTATGATACTCTCTTAATTTTTTCCCAGCAACAGCTGCCTAAAAAGAAGAGCTATTACGTATGAAAGTGCAACTTTAAACAACAGTCAAGTTCTCCAAATCAAAATTGTCTAGACATGGTAGCAGAATCATGCTTCTGAAAGTACAACAACCTCTGAAAAGGGAAATCAGATAAATTGAGCAAAAGAGATTTTTTTTTACATTAGGAATCCTATCCTACAAAAAACAAAGTATTAGTTACATTGGGGAAAACCTCACATTTTCAGTTAAAAAGGTTTTTAGACATTAATGCATTATGTTTTTGCTCTGGTGATCTCACTTCATAAGCCTTCAGGTGATAGGTATGTGTCTCTCCATGAAGCCAGAACACAAACTATTGCTGTAGGTGAGTTCATGAGTATGGTGAGCATAGGTTTGCCTAGGGTGCAACAAAGGAAATACCTGAACCCACCAAAAAAAGCTTGATGGTGCAGCTGGCCAGGACAAAATATAGAAAGTTCTTTAAAGACAGTGACATGGAGACGTGGCAGCAGCTCCAAAATAGTGACTGTTCTCCTGAATCAGCATATTTCTTTACTGACCCCTCCCAGATAGGGAAAATTTAAAAAATTAAATTCAGCATCTGCTCTCAGAATTCTCTGCATTGCCAAGCACAACAGAGATCTTCCTAATATATAAAATTAGAGAATTAGGATTCATCTCCTAGGACCCAACAGAGCAGGAGTTTAAACAAATGTGCTGAAACACCGTTGTTCATTGTTTTCACTTTATTGGGTAGCTGATACTTTCTGAAGATAAACATTAAGAAATACCCTTCCAAAACTTACATACTTTGAAGAATGCACAGGGCTGTTGTCACATTATAATTGGAGGGGTTTTTTATTATGACTCCATTTTCTGAAAAGAATTTTCCAATTCTTGTAGCAAAAGTCTTTTCAAAGATAAATTTCAATGACAATTTTATGTACGAAACCAAGTATAATGCCTATTGGTTACTGTTGTTTCACGTTGGCTCTTGAGAAGTTGATTGTGGATTGATTGCTGGACCCAGAATGCACTGGTGGTGGGGGCAGCAAGGTCATTTTCATTTGCTTTTATCTGCACAGAAGAAAAAGACAATATGATATCATCTTTCAAAAGAAAATCTCTTTGCAATTTGTCACTCAGAGGTAATAATGGAGAAGGAGTGCTAGGAGCTAGAAAGGATGATTATTGCTCCCTCACTCTACTGAAGCTTTAGCCTTTAGTCCTCTCTATTAGAAAAGCTTTTCCCTTATGACAGAAACAAATAGGATACTAAACTCTGCTGCTGCTGCTACTGATGCCCTGGATGAGGTAAAGGAATGATACCATGAAATGTATCTTGAGGGAGCTAATTTCACCCTCCTACCATAGCAGGTTTGTTCCTGTCCCATATTAATTAGCACTAGGAAGAAGCTCATTTTATGTAAGGTGCAAACTGGGGCTTTCTGTTCGTCTGTTGGGAAATCGTTTCTCAAACTAGCTGATCTCATTGTTGGTACACATATGCACCCAAAATTTCAGCTTGGATTTTGTCATGCTTCCTGTCGCTCACTGCTCCCCCAACCCCAACATGTTAATCAACTCCCCTGCTGTAGCACACAACATTTCAGCTGCAGTTGGCACACAGCAGCATCATGGCTCGACTGTGCTTGCTGAAGGACTTACCCAGTTTTTACCTTTTTCTGAAGCATTTCCTCTGTTTGTTAAACAGTTAGAGAGTGAGGTGCTGTCACTAGTCCTTGTCCCCAGCTGTCTCACCCCACCCACTGCACTGATCTTTGCTAGATTCTTCTAAGAGACACTTCAACTCACCAAGGCAACAGAAAACTAACCCAGAAAACAAAGCTAATTGATTTCTGCACACAGAAAAATCTGCCAAGCACCAGGGCACATAAAAAGACTGTCAATAACCAAGTTACACATTGTGAACACTGGAGAGGACAAAGGGGAGATGCTGGGTGTTATTCCTGTTAGCAGCAATGAGTTCACACTAATTCCAACACTGCTGGCACTGGTTGCAGCACCTGTTTCTGGAATCACAGAATGGCATGGGTTGGAAGGAACCTTAGAGATCATTTAATTCCAACCCCTCTGCCATGGGCAGGGACACCTTCCATTAGACCAGGCTGCTCAAAGCTCCACCCAATTTGGCCTTGAACACTTCTGGGGATAGGGCATCCACAAATTCTCTGGGCAACCTGTTCCAGTTCCTTACCAACTTCACAGTAAAGAATTTCTAATATCTAACCTAAACCTACTCTCAGTGTAAAGCCATCTACCTTGTTCTACTACTCCATGCCCTTGTAAAAAAATCCATCTCCAGCTCTCTTATAGGCTCCCTTTAGGTACTGAAAGGCTGCTCTAAGGTCTCCCTGGAGCCTTCTCTTTTTGTGAAGACAGCTTTTGTTTTTGCAAAACAAATTTGTCAGCTTAACCCAAACAGCACATTTTTGGAGGGTTATTGTCTGTAACATAGGGTTGCTAACAAATTTAATTTTTCACATCAAGCTGTTTTTGTTCGTGATTTTGGTTTTTTCTGTAAATATGCAAGTCAAACAGTCATGCTTCATTTTGTACTCCTGTTGCTACCTCAGCTCAGGTTTTATATGGGCCTTCACACCCATGTCTCAGTCTAGCAGTTAAACTCCATCAGTTTCTTTCAACGGCACTTTTTAAATGAGGTTCCAATCAAAAAGAGGTTCTCCATACCTGGGCTGCCACACTTTTTCGTTGAATTTACAGATACCAAGACAACTCAGCTTCTGAGAGGACTTATTTCAGACAAGCCTGTCACCAGATAGACAGCCTGCTACACTTTTGTTTTCTTGAAGTTTTCAGAAAAGCATTAAGTAGTTTTCACCAACCAAAAGAGATGGTTACCTGCAACAGCCAAGGCTGGGGAATGAGCTTGTTATTTTTGTGTGACAGACGTTCCTGAGACTGTGCCTGTATATGGTGCCCTCCTCACAGGAACAGGTTGACATACCTGCAATAAAATGCAATTGCTAATTGGACAAAATAGAAATAGAAGTCCCATGATAACCCATCTTTCTGTGTAATGCATCCCAATACTTTCATCTAACTTCTCTCTGGAAAAGATCCCTTGCACTGGGATTAAACTGTTCAGTTCTCAGATTTCATCAGGAGCTGGGTGGCTAAATGTGTCCAACACTGTAACAATCCAATTCTAAATCCATTTCTTAAAGACACAAAGACATGTTCCACCTCATTTTATGGATTCTTTGATTTGTTAGAGTATTCACATTTTCCAGTGATATTTTTAATACATCTGGTAAGAGAGGTAAATAAATATCAATGAAACAAAGCAAATTCTGCCTCGTGTGGATATCTATCACCCACTATTCTAGCTGCTGGCTACAGCAAGCTGAGCTGGTTGAAAAATCATTTCTGAAGACATGCTGCAATTGATATTTGGGTTAAGGGAAAATTCTCTCTAGCTTTGATGGGAATTGGAAACTCCTATGTTCATGGAAGTCTTTCAGAATTGCATAATTATCAAATTCCTTGTAAATTTCAGTTTCGTTTAGTTTTGATACTGTATTATGTGTATGAACTTGCAGGCAGCTCACCACCTCCTGTGAAATGGTGGTCTTTGGAGGAAAGTGTCATTCAACCACTTTTTCATGCCCTTCTCAGTCTATCAAGACAACAGCAGAAAGAAATATACACAGTTATCTTGGGGGCATTTCTCTGGGCCTTATTTCACATGAACGCTAGTCTGTTTCAGCTTTTAGATCCTGCAGTGAATCCATCTGATTCAGGTGATGATTTTAAAATGTACTTGGTGTGCTTTTGAAAATCCTATTCACAGTACACTAAGGATGCAAAAGAATCACGAATGTTTGCACAGTAAATAGGTACTGAAAATTCAATCTTTAGGTATTTGAAATATTTCTTTTAAAAAAAGCTTGAACAGAGCTATCTTGCTTGGCCCAGCAGTGCCCTTTGCACATGTTCAGCTTTTAACACCTTCTTGCTGGAACACAGCAAAATATTCAACACTCTGCAGGGTTTAGCTCAGAATATCTGATCCACGAAAGAGTTAGAAAATTTTTGATTTCTTCCTTGGTGCAAGATTTCTTCCTGCATATGATATTTAGGCTCTCTGATTTTCAGTGAAATCAGTGATGATATGTAGCAGTTAGATTACTCAGAAGCAAAACTTTGTCCACTTCTATTGCAAGTAGAACATGTTTATTTTTAAAAGTACTGAGGCTTAGTTCACGAGCTGTACAGTCTACTGTAAGAGCAGGAACTACTCTATTATATTTTTCTGTAAGATAAAGAGCAATAAAAATTCAATCCTTCCTTTCCTTTCCTCCCACCTTGGCATATTTTGATTAGTAAGGAAAATTACCATTGAATCCCCAAACTTCTCTTCCCAAGAGCTAGTTATCCTCATGTTGTACAAGGCATTACAGAGATTTATTAGTTTAATTAACCTGTTCCCGCTGCCTGACTCGTTTGTAGACATATGGAGGGAATGGTGGACGGGAGATGTATTTGCCTTCTCCTGCTGTGACACTGAAAACTCCGCCTTCATAAACCACTTTGCCTCTTGAAACTGTCGCAACTGGAACTCCATGGCAGACCATTCCTTCAAATATATTGAAGTTATTTGCCTGGTGATGTGTCTTTGCAGATATTGTCCTGTGTTTACAAAACAACACAAAAATTACTATCATCCTTGCATTTTACTTCATTATAAAATTTTGATAAATTGATATAGGAAGAAAATTTAGCAACATTATTTAACTATGACACTGTACAGTACATCATAGAGCAGCTGTAAAAATAGGATAGCACAATAACATTTCATTGAACAGTAATTGCATTTCAAAAGAATGAAGAGGGAGTCAAAAGGACAGAACTCAGCAGCCTTTAAATGCAAAATTTTCCACTACAAAAGAGATTAGTGGAAAAAAATCAGGTTGTAATATTTTCTTTGGATAACATGATTTCATTTTGCCTTGTCAAGCAAATATCTATGCACAATTCGATCAGAAAAAGCTCTGACCTTTTTAGTTGGAATGACTTGCAATTTCAAGTTTGAAAAGCATGGCTGCAACGTTTCAAAGATTGAGTCTCACAAATAACACAAAGACCATTTCATTGGAAAGTCAGTAGATGGCAATGAATTTTGGTAATGCTTGGTATGAGTTGGATTGATTCAATGACTGACAGCCCAAATATCTTAATGCTGCTAAATAGTAATGACATCACACTTCTACATGCCTTTCCTCCAAGGGTATTAAGTAAATTACAATTTCAGACTTCAGCAGTACTCATTTGAATGATGGTATTATTGCTTTGTGTATATATAGACCTCATTCTATATGATTTCCATTTTTCTAGACAATTTCTCCAACTCTTACTGGTTACTTTAAAGGCAGAACCAATGCTAGAGCTGACACTACTGTCTGGAAGTCCAGGCTGTGTACAATTCCTTTATTGTCTATTTTCCCTATATAGCTACTTACTCTGTACTGTAACTACAGCAGGTCAAAAGACTTTGAATTTCAGTTAATTATTTTATTAACTTCCTGTATCCAAACTACAGATTATGTATATTATTTAGAGATATTTAGAGATATTATTATTATGTATTATTATTTTATTGTCTTTTATAGTTTCTGAAAAGAAGGGGGCTTCATGCTTTTGGCTACCAGTTGGGCTTTTTTCGGTATGGGTGCTCATACAATCAAAAATCTATCATGCATATATTATAATGCATATGCATGCATTCATATTATTCCAGAGACGACACCTTCTTGCAAAGGAACTATCAAAATCAAAAGCAATATGAAATACTGATAGATTAAAATATTGATCAACGTGGAGAAGAATTTTTTTTAAACATTAGTTGGTATTATCAAAATGAGAAAACCACAAAAAATCTGTATCTTACTTGAAGTATAGCCATTTTCAAAAATAATCATATTAAATGTTTGAAATTATTACTTATATAGAGGAAAAAAGAATTCATGGAAGGATACTTAGTTTTCCTTTCATACCATTCTGTTGAACCAAGAGTAATTGGTTCTGCTAAGGGGTACATTTAAATCTTGGTCGTAACTGACATTTCAAAGGCTCTATATATGTAAATATTGTCTATGACCAGTCTACCCACAGCAATAAAAACTTTGCCCTATACAGCACACCTTGAACAGAAAACTTATGCATGTCTGCTCACCAATATCAGCATCACCTTGTAGGTTCATGGTGGGAAAAGTCAAACCTCTCCTGGTCCTATTGAATGCTGTCAAATTTATCCACAGGTGTTATAACAGCCCTATTAGAAGTTTGTGAACATATTCCTTTAGCTTATTGCATTACCCTTATGGGTTCAATTGCTAGAACAGTAAGTAAGAACAACTGTAATATAATAATCTTTAGCATTCTCTGAGTACATATCCTATCTATTTGCACAATAGCACCGGGACATGAAAAGAAAAATGAAGAAGGTAATTTGAGGAAACACAGGAAAATAAACAAGATCCTTCATCAACATGTGAACTGTTTAAATGTGCTAGAACAGGATCACTAGAGGTAACCATGCCTCAGAGGTAAGCACGTCCTTCATTTAAAGATACAATATGAGTGGAAGTTGGCACATTTAAAAGTAGTATCCGTTTGTACAGCTAAACCTTGCAATACAACAAAACACATTTCCAGAGCTTGCCTCAACAGCAAATCTCTATAGAACTCATTTATAACTCTTCTGTTGAAACAAGCTGTAGATCACGCTGCCCTTTCTGAAGGTGAAGTGCATTTTCTCTGATGGAAACCACCAACATTTGCCTCTGATTTAACCCTTTGACATTATCAATGTCAGTAAAAGTTTCAGGTAGCAAGCAAGCAACCAAATAAAACAGAGCTTGATGGTATGTTTGGGTCTGAAGCTCACAATTCAGCAACCTTATGCAACAGACTGTTTACAGCTGTATCACCTATTTCAGTAGCAGGTAGCTTAGCAAAATTCTGATATTTGCTCTCAGCTAATGGCATAAAAAAAGTTATAACCTACTAATAATCCAAGAAACCAAGACTGCCATCATAGTAGAGCATAACTTAATAGCTGTCTCCAGCATCCTAAGTGATGCCTGACATAAGGGATTACTCAGCATGAGAACAGATTCTGAGTCTCCCAGTTTCAAAAATTTTTATTGTATTTTTAAAATAAGATTTGTAAAATTCTCTGATTCTGATTATAAATTGCAGTGGCTCTTGTTTCAAACAACCCTTTCTCAAATGGAGACTGAGATCAGAACAATTACTCCAACATTTAAAAGAACATTCTCCGCTACAAAGAGGATACTGTAAAGACCTCAGGTCCTATATTGTTCCTACTCACATCGGTGTTTCCATGCAGTTCACTTCAGCTGCTTTTGATACACCTGGCTTGCAAAGCAGTTTGAAACTATTAACATAAACATTGCCATTGCTCTAGTACCAAAAAGGAAGATATGCTTCTGAAATTTTCTTTTTTCAATGCCAGACTTCTGTCCAACTTATTTAGAGTCCAAGAATAATTTAGTCTAAGAACAACTGGCAGATTTGCTCTAGCTCTGTGAAGAACCAGTGACTAGTAGTCGGTGTATTTATTTATGCTCTAAGTGAGAAAGGACTTTTCAGCCACTCCTAGAGTATTGTAACTAAATAAACTATGGACTGCAGCTCGAAACCTGGAAAAGAGCAGCAGATTAGACTAATGCAGCAACACACAGGGTGAAATTCAAGGCTATACAGGTTGTCAGCTCAAATTATGACCTAAAGCTTTGCTAAGGAGTTAGAGGTACCAGTTTTCATCTCAGCAAACATGTCTATGCTTCAGTCAGAGACTGAAACAGTAAACAGTGAATTATAGTTGGGCAGGAGGGGGACATGGAAGAAGGGAAACCATTAGACATTAGAGCAATCTTCTACCTTTTGTAATGCACAGGACATGAAGCTACCTCAGCTCTAGAACCAAGCCTTTGACTACTATGAGGATTATCCCTTTAATTTTCAAAGTCACATTAGGAAGTAAATGAAGAATTTAATTACATTCAATAGAAATGGCTACATATCTCACCCAGACTTGTTTAAAAATTTCAGATACAGGAATATGAAGGAATGCTGTAGATGACAGCCCTTAGGCAAGAATAGCTGTTCAACATAGTAAAGAGAGGACGTCTATTTTAAAATCAATTAATTACTTATTTTAAAACATAGTAATGAAGTCTGTAATTGAAAACAACTGCTTTGTTGACAGCTGCCAAAGAAAACCAACTTATGTAGGAGTGAGTATTTGAGCTGTAAGCAACTTCTCTCAATGCTTACAGTGCAGTATCTGAGCTTTTAAGAGCTGGGGGTTGGTGAGAAATGCCACTTTGCTGAGGACAGTATCAGCTTTTGCAAGTTGCCTCTTCTCATCACTTTCAGATGCCTTTGAACTCTACACATTGTTAACCCGCTTTTCTAAAATCTAGAAAAAACAAATCTTTCACCTTTCTGTGTTTTCTGAGTCATGACTCATTTATAATGCTAATTAAGAGTTTTATTAAAAAGAAAAGCAAAGAATAGGAAAAAGAAAATAGAGAAAAAATAAGAAAGTCTTAAAATCTGTATGTAAAAAATCCTAGCTATAAGCTTATAATGTGGATTAAAAACCTCATGGCCTACTTTATATTAAGGAATTGCAATAACTGCATATGCAAATATACACAGGCAACTATTCATAAAGTTGTGTTCCTAGCCTCTTAAAAACACCTTCAATAGACATTACTTTTGAGTAGTCATATGAATTGAGAAGATGTGTAGATAGAAACAGATGTAAGAAGAGGCAGGAAGTTAATGTTTGGGAGCTTCAGATCAAAGTGACTTATCTGAAGGAATGGGATCTTTGTTTCACGCACTCATATCTCCTAAAATTCATCATTTTAAGGAGGGTAGAGAATGACAACAAAATAATATTTTTATTATGATAAGTAGTTCATTTGTCAACAATACTATCCAAGTCTGGTCCTACCAATTGCTCCAAGCTGATACAGGATGGAAGTGAACATTTGTGAAAAACTGTGGACGGGAGAGAAATAGTAATGAGAAACTGGCTTGAAGAAGACCATACAAAAAGAGAAAAAAACAAATTAGTCTATTCAATGACTAGAGAAGATCTTGAAGTATTTGCAGGGGAAAAAAGTGAAAATTATGTAAGGGGAAAATAAACAATGATTTAATTTTTTTGGTAACATTTCTGAGAATCACTTCTCTAAAGAGACTAAGTGACATTTTGGAGACAGCAAGTTACTAGGGAAACGTACATCATGCACTCTCAGAGAGGCTTCTCTTGTTACAGTTCACAGAACCAGAGTGTCACTGAGGTAGGAAAGCATCGCTGGAGATCATCTATTCCAAGCCCTCTGTTCTGATCAGGGTCAGTCAAAGTAGGTTTCTCAGAGCCATGTTAAATTGGGTTTTCAGTGCCTCCAAAGAGGGAGAGCCACAATCTCTATGGGTGACCCATGCCAGTGCTTGATCACCATCACAAGGAAAACAGTATTATTTATCATGTTGAAATGGAATTTCCTATATTTTTGTTTGTGCCTATTGTTTCCTTCTCCCCATTTTTTAATTTGAGATGTCTTTGGCAGGATTCTGGTGAATTAGTGTACATTCATGCATGCACACTGCTTTCACTTGTGCAATAGAACATGGGGCCATAGAAAATGCCAGAACACACTTGTCCTATGCATAGGTATTTGTACACCACATTATTCCACTTTGTCTCATTGTGACTAGATGCAGTCATCCATATATTCAGTATTCAAAATTATGCTCATTCGTCAGAAGAGTAAGACAGTTGCAGCATTATTTATTCTAATCTTCTGTTAACATCTTGGTTACTTCCTCTCTTATGTTACTAAAAATTACAGGCAGTTACTTGGCAGAGTGCTTAAACGTTGTAATGTCCCCATGTAAGCCTCTGAGGCTGAAGACTTGACTACAAATGAGACAGACATAGGCAGCAGATTTTGGTTCTAACAAATGCAAAAGATTTAGCCATGAACATATCTACATGCAAGCAAAAGCATTGAGGGAACGTATGCCAGCAGACAGGGGAACTGACTTTTTGCTAATTCACATCCAGACATTGCTTCCCTTAAAATGCAAAAATACTAGAAACAACCTGGAAAACACATCTTCCTGTATCATGTTAGGCAGATAGATTACAGAGTAACCTGTCCCTTTTCTCCCTCCCATTCCCACATTCCCTGCAGGGCAGGGGCCCCACTCTGGCCACTGTACACTGGGGCTGCAGTGACCACTGTCCTGCTCAGGGCCTGAGCCCAGTTCCAGCAGCACGTGTGGGCCTGCCAAAGAGAGCCACTCCAGCAAAGCCCAACGAGGATGGTGCTACCTGCATAGCCAGCTCTGCCTTTGCAATCAGAACTATCTAACTTCTCAGCTATATTTAATGAGGGAAAAATCCTGGGGAGTGAGGCTTCCCAATTTGCATGTTGTTATAATGAAGTGGCTGGACTTAGAAAGTCAAACTCTATTTGAGACAGGTTTTTTATCCTTATGGGTGTTTGATCTTGCCTTTGGGACGTGATCCAGAGTTTACTTGCAAGGCTCTGGCAGGCTACAGTGAATTAATTGAGCCCTAATATCTGCTGGGAGCTGGATGTCTCTTTACGAGACCTTTAGGACCTTCTGCCCCGACTTTACAAGGGATCCTCAGCTCTTTTCACTGCCTGAATTGGGTACTGCAGTATTTAGACTCCTTGCTGAGCATTTCTGAAACAAACCCTAGAGATTTTATACTCTTGCTTGCTTTCAAATAGCTAAAGGCATCAGCTATAGAGGACACTGACTTGCTGACGTGAAATTCCCTTTCCCTTACTTACTCTACTCTCTCCTCCTGAAAAAGTCTTTACAGTTGCTTTTGTTTCACAGACTTGGGGCTTTTATATTATTTGTGCGCAGCTGAAAGAAGTCAGTGAACAGTCTTGATCAAAGCACAGATTAAAATAAGATGGTACAGGCAGTACACATTTGCTGCCTACATGCATTTTCCCAAGCAGTTTTCACAGAACAATCCTGTTTGCACAGACTGTACTTGGGATGCTGAGGGTGTTGAGGTCTGCAATATGATATTTGGTAGCACATGGCTTGCAATAAACCAATATATTTGTGTGGTCTTTAATGAATGGAATAAGTATAAGGAAGCTAACAAAAAGACCTGCTTTGGCAGGACTCATCTTTTGTAATGCAGTTTCTAATAAATTTGTATGCTTAATGTTTCTTCCCAATAATGCTTGTTGACATGCAGACCTGCTAAAATCAGTATTCAGATGCTTTTAAATACAGTCGCAAATGTGATTATTGTTGATAAAGTATTTTCTGCAGAAATTACCAGAAAATGCAACAGAAATAGGCCAGTCAATGAAGCTGACCCTTAAAAGGAAAGCCTCAGCCAGAGCAGCAGAGTGCTGGAAGCAGAACCTTAAATTGCAATTGCTCCCAGCTTGTCACGTTGAATTCACTAGGGTTTTGTAACCTAGAAAGAGAAAATCCTGAATGCTCAAATAGCACCCAACATGTTCTTATTGTGCAATGATGTGGGCGGGGAAATGCAACTGATTTTGTAGAGATACAAGTTTTTGTATTAAAGAGATGCACTACCTTTCGAAATGACTCTAGAATCTTCTGTACAGACTTCCTCTGACAGATTGTGATAATATCAATTCCTCACGGCAATACTTCAGCAATTGTCTAACTCTTTAGGCTGGTACCAGTCAGTATTTCAAGACTACAGCAAAATAACCTCAAACCAGAACTGCAAAATTGCATTTTTCTCTTGCAAGATTTAGAGCTGCAAGCAAGAAAAAACGTCATGCACAAAAGAGGAAGAACTTAGCAAGAAAGAGGAACAAGCCTATTGTGAAACTGAAAATCACTCCCCAGAATCAACAAAGCACATGAGTCTGCGCCTTGTGTAACATCTAAAATGGCTGAAATCCATTAGCTAGATCCCTTTTTTCTTCTGGGCTGTTTATGCCCTCTTCAGGATTTGTAGTGGAATTAATAGACAAGTTCCAGTGAGATTTATTTATACTTACTCACACAGTTCACACAATTGTACCTGCAGAGAGACTTTTCCCAGCACAGCCAAATGGATAAACAATGGGAACAGTACCAGATCTACCAGATCAGGTAGAAAAATATTGGCTGAACTGAAAATAAGCTTGCTCAGTAAGAAAATACAGTTCAAATGTTTAAAAAATACTTAAAGAAAAACTGCACCTTCACAGCAGCAGTGGGTGAAAAGGCAATTAGAGCACTCAGGAGAGAGTGAAGGGAAGCAGAAAGAATGTTTGCAAGGCAAAAAAGAGAAATAATTACAGGAGCTGACGAAGCACCTGGAGAACATTGTCAGAACTCTGCTGTCCTTCTAGATTCATTTGTCCCCAGGCAGAGCAGAAGAGAGTTCAGAAAACAATCCTTCAGGGTTTTCTTAAATCAGAGTTCATAGCTTCACTGTCCTGAAGTAGCTCAGTGCTGGTATCTCAAAATATGTTTGCTCAACATGCCAGAAGGCATAATGCACATGAACATCTCCCTGACCCAGCACTGGGCAGGCCTCTATATTTATTTGGGTTGTTGACACTCCTGAAACTTCTTTTTGCTGGTGCTGTCAGGTTTTTTTTTTTTGTGGGACTTCTGAATAGCAACCTCCATATCCTCAAATGTTGTAGCTTAAAACAGAGAAGACTTCACACTTTCATGTGTTTTTGGTACTCATTAATATACTGAAATGAGTGAGAATTACATACCAAAAATTAAAAAAACCAGAAGATGGGTCAAAAGACATTTGTTTGTGTAATCTAGGACTGGGCAGGGGCAGGTAGAGCATATTACCTATTTGGCTGCCAAAATCAGACATGTCCAGTTACGTTTCAGAACTTTCCTGCACCATGAGCAGAGTATTCAGCTTTTTTCTTTTCAAAAATCAAAGTCTGAAAGCACTGTTGTTTGGTCACACCGCCCACTAGAGCTGAGCCCATGAAAAAACCTGCCGCCCCAGAACAACTCCTGACCTGCTGCTGCTGCTGCTGTGTGCACAGGTGGCCAGAGGCAAGGCTTGGCTGGTAAAGTTCCTGCAGACTTGAATTACCCTGTGCAGTGCTGGGACAGTGGAGATGCACTCATAGAGCTCACAGTCTTCTCAGCTGAGACACAACTCCCCAGGTGATGTGGCTCTATGACAGGCAGCTGCCAGACCACTTCCAGGCAGTTTAAACAAGACCAGGATGAGCACAAGAGCCAGAGCAAGACTCAAGACAATTTCTGAAATATTTATAGAGTCCTGACTATGGAGCTGGCTGATGATGTGAATATACCTGAGGGCAGGAATCAGCTGTACTCTCTGTGGGTTGAGGCTCCTAGAAAGACACTTCATGCCCTTTCTAGCAAAAACGCACCATGGTATCAAGTCATGCAGAGTGAGACACCAGGACACTGTTTGTGCACCTGTTGGTGCCACAAGCTCCATTCTAACAGAATTACTGTGCACACAATCAGAAAACTCCTTAAGTTAAAGCATGAGCATGAACAGATAGAACTTCCGAAGTAAGTTCAATCCACCTTTGAACATGTTTTAGGTGGCTCTAAGTTCAAAACACAAGCTCGTAATGGGTGATGCTGCAGCAGGCTCTTCTCCCTGCCCTTTGCAGTGGAGGAATTCAAACATACTCCAGCATTAAAAAGAGTTGCTCTAAAATCCCAAAGGAGTTATTTTTACTCTTAGGATACCATGCCCGAGTTGCATAATGTACAGACTTTTTAATTTTTGCACTTGGTCAGCAATCAGAATGTTTTTTAATCCATCTAGAGATAAAAGATCTCTCCTTATATACACTATTGGGGGAGACAAAACCCTTTAATTCACACAAGGTGCTATTTAAAACCACCATAACGTCACCCAAAGGCTTATTGTTGTATAAAGGCTTTGTGATGCTTTTTGCCTGCAGAAAGGCTGGATGGGGGTGGAAAAAACTTCCCATACATACCTTGTAGCTCTAGGATCCCAAATTACAATGTCAGCATCAGAGCCCACAGCAATTCTCCCCTTCTTTGGGTAAAGGTTAAAGATTTTTGCTGCATTTGTACTGGTAACAGCTACAAATCTGTTTTCATCCATTTTTCCACTGTGCTGCAAAAGAGTACACAAAAGCAAGCTCATTACTTTTTTAAACAAGCAATTAAAAAATGCTCTTCTGGTTGAAAAGCAAGGATGAGTGACATCACATCATTTTTTTAAAATGTACTACTGAAGAGTTTAGAAGTAAAGGTAACTATTTGTCTCAGATGCCCAAAATGCAATGTACTTTCACTAAATACAGTAACTTTATCTTACTTTATCCCACAGCAAAGAGAAAAAAAGAGAACTTTAAACCAAACACTCTGTGAATCCAGCCTCAAGTCAACTGAAATCAAATGTTTTAGCTGGCTTTAAATCTGTAGTCCTGCTCAGAAATTTCCTCAGGAAACGTAACATCTCTCAAGTATCTTGGTTTTGGAAAATGGTGACAGAGTATTAAGGGTAGTCTAGAAGGTGATAATGTCAAGGCAAGGCACAATGTGTATTATAGGAAAACTGACCTGCAAATTTCTTTAGCAATGACACAGAATATAGTAGTGATCAGTAAATGTTGCAATCAAGTAGTATAAAAAACAGATTTGCTGACGTGACATTTCAGCAAAATAGCAAATAACAATGGATATACATGTGTCTTGGGTCTGTCCACTACTGTGTAACTAATTTAATCCAGCTTCCATGAATGTTGTTTGTTTGGAAAGCCACCTCCACTGGCAGTAATATTATGCATAGGTCAGTCTAGGAATCAGAATGTCATAAAAACATGTTAATGGTGGCCTGTGAGCAGTCATCTGAGAAGAAAACTATAATGAAAATGGTGAACACTGCTCTTCTAAGTAATGGTGTGCGGGAGGGGAGGAAAGCTGTTCAGACAAACTCACACAGCTGTGTAATATTTTACAAGTGAAAAAAGGGAGGATATTATCAATTGAAGAACTTTTAAAAAATTATCTTGCCCAACAAGATGCACTGTTCGAAAGCAGCACTGATGAACATATTCATGTCTCAGTTTTATACAAACCACATGCTAGATTTCCATTTACACCATAAGAAATCTCACTGGAGCTGTGCCACAGGTGGGTATGGGCACAAGTGTGTGTGTTTTGTACATACCAACTGGAGCTGAATCCCAAATACAGATAAACAAGAGGCATTATGAACCACATTCTTGCCAAGTGTGTGAGGTAGGTAATTATACTGTGACAAATGAATATGCTTCACAGTGTATTATCAACGTGACTTCATTACTGCAAGAGAACTTAAATAGAACTAAGGATTCCAGAATGTAACAATTTTGCATTCGCCAGAGCAAACATCACACCTAGTATGCAGCAGATTCCTCAAGAGATTTCCTTACCTCCCCCCTCATCAGACATTATCTGAGAATCACTGACCATTCTTGTGTTGGTACTGAGAATCTGAAGTCAGTGAGACTTGAACATGCTCATTGCATCTTATCACATGACTGAACGACACATTAGAAAAGCATTTCTTAAAACATAAACTAGAAGTTGACAGGCACACCACTGTGGAAACTCCTCCAATAGCTAAGTTTGAGAGAGATCAAAGAGGAAAAAATACACAGCAGATACAGCTGAAACTGTAGGCACTTCTTTCCCTTTATTTTCATTTCATGAGTTGAAAAAAAATGCTTCAAGGAAATATACTTGCAGTACCACTGAAACAATAGCAATCCCTTCCTGATAAACAATAGAAATGATTCTTTAGTGAAATATTTTAAACACCAAGAATCTTCTTCCATCTTCTAGGAGCATAAAGTGAGAGCTAATAAGGACTGTTATGGTTTTCAATCGAATGAATTATCCTATGATAAACATACTTGATAATCAACTGAAGAGTTAATAACTGCTGAGATATTATCTTTTGTTGGAGAAATAAATTTCCTCTATGTTTGGAAATTTTGGTATACTTACAACGCCTTTTTCCCATATGACTGACATTCTGTCCTCCACACCATTCACTCCATTAGGGATTTTTGTGAAGTCATCTTTGCCCAGAGCTTTCTGGCATATGTCAAAGGTGCAATTGTCAGTCCCTGTCACAGATAGGTCACCACTGCAGAGAAAAGAAGTTCCTTATGAATCAGAGCATGTACCAGACAGTACCACATAGGAAAAGCTGTTGTAAGTCTGGGTTGATCAAGACATCCATCCTTCAAGACAAAAACTGATATGCCCTGCCAGCCTGCCTTCAGTCCCATTCTCCAAGACAGGCTCCACAGCAACAGCCAGTTGCTCTATGAAGCAGTTTTCCTCTTCAGAAACCCCTCAGAAGAAAACAAGCACTACCACTGACAATTTTGCTCTAGATATGTCAAAGGTATCCCACAAATGGAGGACTGTCCACTTTGCCCAGAGCAAGCAGCTTTGGGCAATTTTAGTCTGTGTCACTCTGTATGACCTCTGTGGATCTGGACAATGGTTAGCCAGTGTACAGGCATACCTTTACAGGTTCTTTGGTCAAAATCAATCCTTTTGTGGAGTTAACCTTTATTGGTAATGAAATACCAGCAAACTACACATCTTGTTAAGTGCAGGTGTCTGAAAGATACTTCTTTTTCTACTTCCTCCTGAAGCAGATGTTATGAAGCAGATACCTTACATATATCTTCAGAAATCAGCAGGCTTAGTTTTGTTGCAACATTTGAATTTCAAGTGAAAAAGACAGCTGACAACAAACACCAGAAAATCTAGCTGTGACCTCACCTTTTACACATTTCCCACTGACTTACAGCCTTACTGTCTTCCTGGTCATGTTACAGTTTTTGCTGTGGTACGAGCAAGGCAAGGCTTATTGAATAAACTCGTATGTAGACAGAAGGTCATAAGAGTTCAGAGAAAAAAAATATGAAAACAGAAATCTTTTCATCTCTGATTTCACCTTCCATTTCTCCTTTCTGAAAATGTAACATTCTGTACTTAGAAAATCTCCAGAGAATCAGCCTGCTATTATGTACTCCTGGCAAAGTTTGCTGTGCATTTGGGTATCAGTGGTAACTGTTTGTTCATCTGCTTACTTGGCCAGTAAGTTCATGAGGAAACCAGGAGTAGATGGATCTGGTCTCAGTGGGGGCCCCATCACATATGCTGCAGCATGAGCCCAGTCTTTATTCCAGTAGTTGGTGCCATCAGTGCCAAGGCTTGCAGCAATAGGCTCTCCGTAAACCACCTTTCCTGAAAAATGTAAAGCAAAGGCATCATCATCAAACAACATAAAAATGCACAACTTGTATTTTCTCTGTCATGGATCTTTTTGGTGGGAATGAATTTAAATTTGAATGAGTGTTTCAAATTAAACACCAACATATGGAAGGACATAATAAACTAAGCTATAACACAGCATCTTTGTTCTGAATATTCTTCTAGTGATTTCCCAATATATTTCCTCCTAAGAACATTGCTTGGGCAAGTTTTTTAATTAAATTGTTGACAGATATACTATAATGGGTTTTACACATAGTTTACTAGGAATGTGATTGAGATTTCAAAAGGAACACAGTCCTCAGTTGCATTAATTATGTTTAAGATTCATATACTTGGTAGCACCTGTTTAGCACTCTGAAATTACTGACTACATAAGAGTGTAAGTTAATATATACAGCATACAGACTTTGCAAGGTGGTACTTTTAATTGTCAGGCTATAATTGTGCCAGGATGAACAATTTGGCAGGAGATATAAACTCAGAAGTATAGAAACATTTCCCAAATAAAAAACAATAAATAATTTAATTTTAAAAGTTATCTCACAAATTTTAATCTTTTATCCTCTGCTACATAGGAAAATCCTGTTTTCCTCAGAAAAGGACACCAAGCCAGACTAGCTGTTAGCCTTTGGACTACTTTTTCTCTTGGGAAACATGGGTTTGAAACTCATCAGAACAAGGTGTTTCACTCCCTGAGTGAGTGGTCCAGACACTCTGCAGTTCTGAGGCTGACAGGTGGTAAAGCCTCCAACTGCAAAGGTCACTAAAGAACCAGGATGAGCTGGGACCTTCCACACCCACTCAGAGGCCACAGGTAAAAGGCAGCCTCTGCTGGGTCCCAGGAAGAGCCTTCTCCCTCCCCGATCCCTACAGACAGTGGGTATTTTGCTTTGGATGCCAGATTTCACTCCAGGCACAGTTTTTATTAGAGCCAGCAAGGCCACAGCTGGTAATTTTTTGGTGATACAAGACTGTGACCTTTCTCTGACTTTCTGTGTGTAAGTCATACAGTCATGGTACTGTTGGAAAACAACAAAGGAAATCTTTGCAGATTTCTCTCTGTACATTAGACTGCTGCTTCTATGAGGTGCTGGATTGTAACTCCTGCACTAGCATAGGTAGCTACTGAGGAGCTCCATTGTTTTCAAAATATGTTTCCCATTGCACTAGTGCCACTCCTGAAATCCTTGGTGCTAGATTTGCAAAGAGACCTCATACAATTTTATTTCTACATGGTGTCAAGGTCTGCTCTGTATTGTACATTTATTCCAAGTACTACCTAGTACAACTTCATCCACAGCCTGAAGACTCCCTATTAACATTACTTGTTTCCTACTACCACCTCAGCATGCTCTGACATGCTCAGTGTGCTTGTCTCATATTGATACTTTGGCTTGGAGCATTCTAAGCTCCCACTTGTCTACATATGTTATAGATTAATACTTGAGCTCAGAGGGACACCACCATTTTCTAGACTTGAAAACATGACTTTGGCAGTTATTTACTGGTTTTTGCATCTTATTTTCAGAACTTAAAAGCACTGATTATGAGGCTGTGCATGGAAGTGATATGATCATTCACTGATGAGGAGATTTGAGCAGATTCGTGTTTTCTTAATTAAAAGCTGAATGACAAAACCTAAGAAGAGAGATGGATGAAACCAGGAGAGCTGGATGAAACCTAATTCACTGTAGTTCAGGGTCTTCCCTGAGTCTTGCAGGAGCTCTTGGCCTTCCCTGGGCAGCTCCAAACACTATTTGAGAGCAGGCTGCCACCAATCTCAATGTATATAGAGAAAGTCCAGTACATATAACCGATCTGTCATAATTACCTATTAGTCTTTTGACAGATTTTTCATGATCAAAGCCACCAGAAAGGGGAGGGAGAGGGACGTGTGGTTTGTGTCTCTCCTACTGCATTTAAACAAGTTAAAGAAGCTTTCATCCAAAGTAAACCTGAGGTATGAATCATTAGGACATAGCTACAAATTATTAAAGTTAAAATTACAGGAAAAGAATAAATTTTTTGCTCAATAAATACTTCAGAGAATAATAAGAAAATAATTTTCTCATCATAGGTTCGCAACATGAAAAGGAAAAGAAGTTTCCAAGCTCCCAGTTGGATATGCTGAACTGATTCTAACTCATGTACCATAGCTGATGACAGTATTTCTGCAGAGTTTGAGCTGACCAGCTCCCCTGGATCCCATGAGTGGGGAGGAGTAGAAGCTATTCCTTCAAGTGATTCTGAGTCTGAACACTGCAGTTCCAACAGACTACCTCTGGACAGTTCTGCTGAATGTGCAATTTCATGCATTCCATTTGGGCCATGACAAGCCAGACTGAAGGATACAATAGTATCAAGATTCTGCTTTAAGCCCACTAAAAAGGAAATTCTGCACTAAGGCTCTTTTAGCTCAACTGGCAACAAGAAAATTCTGCATTAAGGATCTTCTAGCTCTCCTGAAACTTCTCTATAGGCATAAAAGTGAGGTAATGCAGTAATAAATCAAGTCTTTAAAACTGTTATGTTTTCCAGCATTCAATAAAAAAAAAGGAACTACCAAGTGTTCTGCTGTTTGTTCTTCTTGACACCTTTGAGCAGCTGGTAAATAGCTGTGTATTTGGTGACTTTTTATCAGATGCCCAAACTGGCCAGCAAGATCTATTTTTAATAGATTACTTTATCAAAAAGAAGAGCATTCAACTGCAATTTTTTTCACCACCTACCAGAATTCAAAAAGAGTTGCAATACTGATAAACACCAACTAACATTTACAGATTTGAAAAACTGGTCTATACGTTCTTATTCTAGTAGCAGTTTTAAAAGCACTCAAGATGAGGTCATATGGGGCAAAGACACTCACAAGCTATGCTCTGAAAGGAGCAGAACTGCAAGGCAAGGTTTATTGAATCAGAGATAGCATTGCATCCATTAGGCTATATACAGCCTGGACCAGAGCTTTCCTGCATAAGACAGCTAAAAAGTTGACATTTTTAGTTGCACTCCTGTGCTCAGGATCAGCTTGAAAGTTTGTATAACCTCAGCAATGGACACACCTTTCCTCTCACTGAGAAGTGACATAACCCGTGACTGATGGCAGGAACCAAGCTTGTAAGTCTAAGTAACATTCTTAGGATCTGGCCAAGGACATGTTGTTGTGTGCACTTTTTAAAAATGGGAGAAACTTCTTTAAAATTTGAATTTTTCATTAAGATTTTGCTCTCCAGGTCTCCACTATAAAGTCCCATTTTCCTGGCTATAGCAACACATTAAATGAGGAAAGTGGCATGATCATTAATTATCACACTGGATGATCTGTAAGGTCCCTTCCAACCCAAACCATTCCATGATTCTATGGTCTCCAGCTTTAGCACACTTAGATTGAAAGCATTTTTAGGGGGACACAATCATGTACTCCTAAATCACATTTTATTAGCCTTGCTCTCTCCACAAGCATTTCTGGTGGCAGGAATGGGTGACAAGGACACATTAATTTCCCCCAGTAAGTTGACATCAGGTAATCCTAGTAAGGAGAAGGAGCTGCACTGCCTGTCACCAGAGCTCTTACAGCCTTGTATTCTCACTGAAGGAAAGATTTTACACAATAGCTGGAAGAGAATCCCTTTTGTCTTTCCACTTAAGGGAATGAGAGGGTCATGCACACAAATACAGCAGACTGCCCTTCTGCAGAAGAAGAAAGTTCCTCTACCTACTCTATCAAGATTCAAGGCCGTGTTTTTCTCGGGGATGAAGAGCCCACTGGGACAAGCAAGGACAGCTCTCACAGACAGGTGCTGTCTTTGACCCTCTCAGTGGAGAACTGATGAACCATTGCTTTTGGCAAACAGGCTGGTAGAGCCCTCCAAAAAGAACAGGATGAGGACATGAGTTAGCCTGTCCCTCTCCAACATGGTCTCCAACAATAGGGAATTTTGGATTCCCTGTTGAGTGCTCAGCAGCTATTACAGATGTACAAGAAAAACATGCTGCTGTAATCTGGAGGTTTCCTTCCTTGAGTGGTGTTGCTGGAGATCAGAGCAGACAAAGATGGTGAACTCTGGCATGGAAGAGAGAAGGAAAGACTTTTGCTCACCTGATTCAGTTCAAGTTTGCTTAATCTAGAATAAGAACTGCTATTCCTTTACAGCATGTATGACGAATTTTAACCTTTAAGGTCTGAGCCAAAGCTCACTAAAGACAAGAGAATTATGCCTCCTGTCTTAAGCAAGCTCTATCAGGCCTTCAGCCTCTACTATTAGCTCTCACCTTTTATAGCTAAATGAGGAACAAGGAAGAATTGGGCTCTGACTTACATTTTTGACTAGGAAAATCACTATCCCATAGAATTTGAGAAGCAATGGTTCAATTCTGGCATCACACTGTCAACCAGAAAATCGATTTCACTCACTGAAGATCAGTTTTTCCCCTTCTGAGGTGGGATGGGACTGGAAGGGATATCAATCTTCCTCTGACATGGGCAGGGATGAATATGCATACACTTTGTATTTCATGCTAAGTGCTTAGAAAGGAACATGAAAAATTTCACAATTGTGAACAGCAGGAAGTTAGCAACAAGACATGGAGAAGTGATCTTGAAAAGATGAATAAACTGTATTTAAGTGAATATTTCAAATGCTTGTGAGGCTTCCAGTATTTAAGTGTTTATATAACTGTCGCGTTAGAGTCCAAATTAATGTCTTTCATCAAAATATTTGAGTTTTATTTATGTCTTTCATACAATACTTTGAGAATACTTTCTTTTTTTATCTGGAACTTCTTGCTTTCTGTTACCACTTTTTACTGAAAAATGGAAAATAACTTCTACTGAAACCGACAATAATGAATATCCAATTACCAAAATTTATACTAATCAATCTCATCAAAAAGCACAATTCTTGTAACTACCTTTGTGGTACTCTAGTTATCTTTTGAAATGTCTTAATGAATTCTAGATTTCTATCTTTAAAACAGTACATTTCTATGCAGATAAGTATGAATTATGAAGATATGTTATATGTTGCTGTGCACAAAGGCAAGCATTGGCAAATCTGTCTGCATCAGCCCAGGAAGCTAAAAAATACAATTTGCACCACAATGTACATAAATTGTCCCAATTTTTTCTTAGTGCTCAGAAATATTGGAAAAGCGCACATCTATTCTCAGTAATCAAGCTGGCACTGCAGACTATTCTTACAGCACACTCCTAATCAATGTTTTGCAGTATTTCCTGTCAGCATAAAATTCTTTACTTGAAGAGTGTATTATAAAACACTGTCTTAGCTCTTTTATGTTCACAGCCAGTGTTTCATCATTAATCCGGGTATTTCAACTGTTGTTATATCTTCTTGTTAATATTCACATGACTCCTGTGAATGTACAAACAGTGCACTGAAGGATATAATCCACATTTCTGGCAGCACTGGCATCTAGTGGAGGAATCCAATATAGCAAAGTACAAAAAGATGTGCCAATAAAATATATTCTGCTAAGTTCTTTTATAAACCTGAACTACTGCTAAATCTTACCAGAAGTCATGGTCATACATATTGCATAAACATATCCATCATGGTCTCATACTCTACATTTTAATATTAATTATTTATGCCCCCTGTGTAGGCATTATCTAAAGAAAAGAAATAGGGAAACTGAGGTCTGTATGAAATTCATATCAAGTCAGGTGAAAACAAGCTGTAAATGCAAACGATGTAAAAACTTAGTAAAAAATATGTAAAAAGATAATGAGGACAGATAATTTTAGAGACACGGGCTTCTGTCCTGCTCCTTCCACCTTAATAATGTCTTCTCACAGTGCTGTTGTTTCACGTGGTGCTCTGGATGAATTTATAGATGAGGAGATAAAACATCCTGAATACCTACAGTCTTCAGGCTGCTTCTAGTCTACCTAACAAATGGTCAGGAAGGTCAGGCCCCCTTGGCTGACCAGATTTATTTGTGAACACTGCAGTGCAAACCTGAGCAACCCTGCACTGGTGGGATTCAAGGCTTTCAGACACTGTCATCATCACCAGGAATTTTAAGTGCCCAGTGAATAGAAGTCATGGTCACATTATGGCACTGTCTGTAAAAATATGGTGTAGTCTCTGTTATAGAATATCTCATCAAGATATCTGGTAAAGTCTTGCAGACAAACTCAAGAGAGGAGAACAGTAGAGCATTTATTGTCTTGAACTGGTCACATAATTTTAATGCAGTAATGCTGTCCTGGCCATCACTTTGACCTTGGAGGTACAGTACAAAGAGAAAAAAGTTTGCTCTGGGGAGAAGGGAAAGACTCAATTCTGATTGCTGTTCTTCCACACTACCCCCCTTGGGTCCAAAAACACACACACATAATTTAAACATCCCACTCCAAGAAATTCACCCATGATCTGAGGCTTGTGACACTCATGGAAAGTAAAACACTAATGCTGTGCCTGGTTTTCCATGACCCTTCCCCCAATACCATTGTCCAAGCATAAAAGAATTAGGACTTTTACCTTCTCTTCGTGCATTACTTATCACCTTTGCTGAAGATTTACTCATTACGTGGACTACATAAAGGGGGCAGTTGACAGCATTTGCTATGGTAATCGCTCTTTGTGTAGCTTCAGCTTCCACTTCTTCAGGACGACACATCTCATGACCCTCAGGGCCAGTTATTCCCAATGCCAGCATTTTCTTTGCACCCTGAAGACCACACAAAAGCATGTAAAAGTCAGTTAAAGTGTAGTTATGGTGTCATGAGCATGCTGTCAGTCAAATGGATTCTGAACCAGCCATTGCAGCTGGTTCAAGGAAAAAAATAACTAGGCAGTTCTGACTTTTTTTTCCAAAATAAATTACTGTAGTTTTACCCGAAATCCAATATAACTCTCAATAAACTCAGGTCTCAGAATATCTAAGTAAATTCAGAGAACACCTTCCACTGGCTTGCAGGATTAAATCACTGCTCTTGAAAACCATGCCCCTCTCTCAATATGTATGCTTAAATATCACGGCCAGTGATGTTCAGTGAAGCTACAAATCCTCATTGGAAAGAAAATAAAAAGGAAAAATTCTTACTAAGCACACAAAGATGAATATCCAGAGCCTCTGAAAACTCCAAGGTTTTAAGAGGCTAAAGGTTTTGTCCCTACTCTGTTCCAGGAACTTAAGATTTGCTGATTTGAGATTATTTAGCAATGAATGAATTTCCATTACGGGACCTAGGGCAGAGCCAAAGTGCTGTTGACTGCAATAGTTGAAGAAACTATTCTATTATAGCCACTTGAGCTATCACTGGTGTTGAGTACAACCAGTGTAGTTACACTCTCAGTGCCTCCACACAGCACAAAGGTGGCAGCAGCAAGGATGAAGTGAGGCTAATTATGTATAGAGGGATGTTGAGACTTTTATGCCCAGCCAGTGAAGCTTTCTCCATACTTCTGGATTTGCTCCCGTTCCATGAGCTGACTATGTCTGGAGAGACCTAGGGTTAAGACCATCTATATTCCTGACTTTGATGGACAAAATGTCAAATGTGCACCTGTGCAATTAGTTCCCCATTCTCTGCATGGACTTGAGCAACTGCCCCAAGTTCCTTACAGCAGGAAAAGGCTTCATACAGCTCCTCGTCATTGACCATGTACATATCTTTATAGGCCATAAACATCTTGAAGGAGTTGACACCTTTGTTTTGAACAAGACTTTCCATTTCTTTCTTCACCTGAAAAATTCAGCAATTACATTTTACATGTTAATAATTTTGTATAAAGAAATTGTAAGTATGAAGGGTGAACGTTTACTCACCCATCAAATGTACGTTCAGTACAAATAGCTCAAGTCACATATTTAAAGACTTACTTAGACTATTCTTCTTGTATCAAATTGATTCTCAAAGTATATGAAAGAGTAGCACTACAGTGCAAATATTGGAAGCACAAGATAATTGCAGGAAGGGAATGCTTTTTACAAAAGGTGATGCAGCAGAATTTATTTTAAAAAAACCTCCTTATATTGTAAACACCCATACTAATATAACAGTCAATGTATCCAACTCACACAACATGAACATTTGTGCAAAACGGGTTTTCAAAACTGGATTGCAAGGCTGCAGCTTCTGGCAAACAACACAGTGACAGAAAAGATTTCATCTTTTAGAGCTTTGTCCTGACTCCAAACAACCCACACAGCCTTTGAAACATTTTGTTGTCAAACAAAAGAGCTCCAAAATGCTAAGAGCAAGTCTGTTTTGTTGGGGTTTTTTTGTATGCTTTGGTTGATAGGATTCTCTGCTTCTGCTAGAGCCTGTGAAGCCCAGCTAAACACTACATCCCTCAGAAAGAAAGACACATATTTTAGTCTCAAGGCTTCTTGCACAACTGGTTAGCTAGAACCATATATTACATAGCTTTGACTCTCCCTTCCCAGTAAAATGATGGTTACAGTACTTGACATGTATCTGTAATGCTATTTATAATTTTCATGGGATTAATTCCTTTTAATAAGTAAAATATTATTTTTCATCTTCTCTCTAATAATCTGGTTGGATCTGCCCAAGAAAGGTAAGATTTATAAAAAACTCACGCAATTTTTTTTTACTTATCCAGAGGAGGGATGGGAGCACATCTTGAGTGGGAGTTATCAAATAAATACCTGACAAAAGGCCCTGCTCTGGCGCAAATATAGAGGTATGTCATTTATTCTCTTCACTATTTACTACAATTAACAGAAGGCATTGTAAAGAACGTATGCTTTTAATTAATACTTCAAATTCTGAGGAGATGAGAGCTGATCAGATGGGCATGAAATAGCAGTCTTCTTCACCCAGGCCTCTAACAGCTACAAAATTCCCAACCTTTCTATTTCTTTTAATCTTGCCCTTTTAAAAACAGTTAAATTCTTAATATAAACTAGAACATTTCATTGATTTACACCCCCCTAGTTTTATTGAGTTTGTCAGTATAATTCCACCATTGTCTGCTAAGGCTCTTTCAAATACACATTGCTCAAACTTCATTGGAGAATTTATGTCATGTCTTTGCCTTAAGTTAGAAGTGTTTGTCAGCCTATTTTAGCACTCAGTACACAGAATACCAAAGACGTGTTGTTTGCAGAGTGAAGGCTTTGGTGCATATATGTTAGAATTTAAAAACTAGAAGAAGTACTCATATATAAAATAGGAATTTACTTAATATATCTGTGTACTGAGGCATAGTTCTCTGAGAATCCAAAGTCATCTTGTACAACATGGGTCTTATTCCAATAGATATCAAGCACCTGAAAAATTAATTCATCAGTAAAGCTTTCAGGCTATCAGCAAACATTCACTCAGCAAAGATGATTCTCCCACACGTAAATTCAAAAAAGGTTTTTTAGATTATTTCACATTCAATATACTATTGGCTCCAGTCCTGCTTTACTTTAAGGGGGTATTACTGCAGTCATCCAGGTAGAGAAGTCTTCCTTTACAAATGAAGTCAAGTACCATAATTTTCATGTATACCCTTATTAAAAAAAACAACCAAACAAAACCACCAAAACTCATCATGAGCATAAAATATCAAGTGTTCACATAACAAAAGACAAAATTATTGTGAACACCTCTTTCCCCCTCTGACCTTCCTGGTCTTGGTCTTGCACAACCACTACCTTGAACTTTGTGCAGTATTATCCAGAGATACAGGCTACCTGCAGACTTGTTTTATTTTTTCAAATATGTGTACTCTCAGAAGGATGCAGGCTATTTCAAATGTTGTTTTTAATCACAAAAACATTAACCAGCAAACTATATTTAGCATGTGATGACTAATTCAAAGCGGATGTGGTACCAATTTATGGAATTCATCAACCCTTGTGTCTACCTTGTTGCTCCACCATGTAACTGCCACGTGCAATGAATAATCACAGCAGACTTTGGGGTCTGCCCAGCTTTTCCACGTATCAAAAGCTTCAGTAAGAGAACAACCTTTCTGAGGGATGGCAAAGTCGATGATCATAGTGGTTCCTCCTGCTATAGCAGCCTGGAAAGAAGGAAGTTAATATTTGACAATCACAAAGAATGCAAATTTCCTCCCACCCTCTCCAACTTCCTTACAACAATTAATCTGGATACACTGAAAAGCCAAAGCCACTGAGGAGTTTCCCTGAGTAAAGTCCTGACTCACAAAATGATTGTGGAGATTAATTTCATCTGCTTTGAGAAAAATGTTCTCAAAAAGGTATTCAGGAGAATCCAAGTGAAATTCTCAGGCTGAAGGAGAAGCTTTCGCACATGTGAAAAAACTTGTCAAAGATTTGGAGATGTATCTGTAGCATTCATGCATCAGTGAGTTTCCTCAAGTGTGTGCAATCACTGAGGAAGAAGAGCACTAGAAGAGCACAGTCAGCTTGAGTTGTCAGAGTCTGTGTAGTAGAGAAAACAAGCCTGAGTGACAGGCAAGTATTAAGGGGCAAATACACAACAACAACAAAAAACCACATTGAGTTTGAAAATACAATATGAAAATCCCCAAAGTCTTGTCAAACACCAAAAGATTTTAAAAGTATTTAAAAGTGTATTTTTATTAGTAACAGGGTATCATTTAGTAAAACTGTATAGAGGGTTTTAAACAGAATGAGGAATTTACACCCTCTACATCAATATTGTCTGGTAAATAAATAAACTACAACCTTACTTTCTATATGTATGATAATCAAAAAATTGCTTTTGAACCAACAATTTTCACTCTTTAATGGACAATTGAATTATTACTTTTTTTATCCTTTGGATGGAAAAAAAAGACACTCAGATGCCAGGTCCTTGGCTAAAAGAAATTGTTCCACTGCAGGAATTCCTTTGTTGAAATGGTTGCTGTCTTCCAGATTTGCAAAAAAAATCCCCTCTATTGCTCTGAACAACGTCCCTTTTCAAAACAGATACAACCAATTCAGATAAAAATATGCACAGTTCAAATTCACAGGATCACAGAATCACAGAATTAACTAGGTTGGAAAAGACCTTTGAGGTCTAATGACCTATGACCTAACACTACCTTATCAACTAACCGATGGCACTGAGTGACACATCCAGTTTTTTCTTAAACACCTCCAGGGACAGTGACTCCACCACAACCCTGGGCATCTCATTCCAATGCCCAATCACTCTTTCTGTGAAGAATTTTTTCTAATATCTAGCCTAAACTTCCCCTGGTGCAGCTTAAGACTGGGTCCTCCTGTCCTGCCACTTGTTGCCTGGGAGAAGAGACCAAAGCCCACCTTGCTGCGCCCTCCTCTCAGGGAGTTGTAGAGAGCGATAAGGTCTCCCCTGAGCCTCCTCCAGGCTAAACAGTCTCAGCTCTCCCAGCCACTCCTCACAGGACTT